>VYZW01003005.1:0-13809 GCA_013401315.1 Balaeniceps rex | reverse complement strand
AGAGACTTACCATTCTCTGCTAAATTGTGTACATTTTCAGACTAATTCCTACACAACTACTGTATATTTTTGTAAATCCATGCGGCCTAAACATTCAAATCTTGGGCCACCATAGTCCTCAGTGCACGCTAGAGCATTCATAAGGTTGCCCGAACTTGTACCAGCTCGTAATAGCCCCCACGGGATTGTTAGATCAATTAAAAATCCCTGGAATAGATTGGAGCCTGAGACATGCTTGTGAGGACCGAAAGGGAGTGATGCAGAACCAGCTAGCAAAATACACAGGAATTGCTGTGTACTAGGGGAATCCTTGGCTGTCTGACTAAGGTACCTTTTATACTGGCAGGGGATGCAAATTGGAGCCCGAGGATCTGCACTTTCATTTTCAAAGCACTTTGCAAACATCAACCACTTCACCTTCACGCCATTGCTGCGAGGGAAGTAAATATGTACAGTTCCAGCATCCCCTGTTTTCTGGAGGTGCAAAGAAGCACAGGGCATTTTTACAGGCACAGTCTGTGTTCGCACACAAAAGGGAGCTTTTGACAACCTCTTCCTTTGTGGGCAAATGAGTTTCCCAAGTCCACCAAGGGAACTGATGGCAGAACAGGGATTACTGGAGAGATCCTGCTATCCAACCCAGTGCTAAGTCCACCCTGCCTCCCCTGCAACACACTGAAGCAACTTGCTGAATTCCAGCTGTATGCCGCTTTGCTGTAGAGGACAGATTACTGCATGTCATCCTCTATAATCTCTCCTGTAAGAGGGATTCTACACGCTTCCTGGGGACCCCCCTCCCCTTGCTTCTCCCCACAAATGGTGGCAAGGTTAGAGACAAGTTGTTTTCTCAAGGCTGAGATTAAAAATGGCTCTGTGTTTTGCTAAGCATTCCTCTGAAGCACGGGCAGCGCGTGCATGTGTGTCTGAAAACGACCCCAATGAAAGGAAGGAATGAGAGATGCTAAACAATGCTGCGCAAAGTTGCAGACTGTTCGGCTACAGGCCAGAAAATGAATCCAATTTTTCATTCTGTCATTATAAATATTTCAGTGCAAATGGTACTGATTTTCTGCAACTGTGGTTAAGCAAAGGGCCTCCGAGTGAATATTTAAGGAAAAAAAAAAAAAGAGGAAAAGAAGAAGAAGAGGGAAGGCAAAAAAAGAAAGAGAAAGAAGAGGGAGGGGGGGAAAATTAAGGTTAGCAACCAATTAATTTCAAACTTTCGCTGTAAAAGATTCTGGGAAAAATTCTACAGTGATGCAGCGTGTGACTCAAAGAAGGAGGAAAAAAAACATTTACTCTGCTCTTCTTCTGACAGTTTCTCATAAAATATCTGCAGTCCATCTATCTTTTAGTACTCCAGGCTCCTCTGGAGAGCAGAAAATAGTAGTTTAAAGCTCACTTCAGTGCCAGTCTGCGGGAGATTGCTTTCCACAGGACCCCTGCTGATGGAGGCCTAGGGGAAGAGGCCCAGGAGTTATTCAATCAGTCCAAGGCTCTGGGGCGGCCGGGGCTCCTTTGAGGGCTGATTATAAAGCTGCCCTCCTGTTGCCTGCCTCCGAACAGAACGAAATGAGCAGCCTCTTGCTGAGCAGATTCTGCAAGAAGGAATTTCACCTGTCATGGAGTTTGTCAGAATTTCAGGATTTATCTTGGTGCAAAATTAATAAAATACCAACTAGGATTTCATCCTGACTACTCAGCTGTGTCATCTCAAAGTGATCTTTCACCTAAGAAAACCTGGACACAGAGCTACTGAAGTCATTCTTGCCCTACTTTTGCTCAGGAGCTTCGGCAGGATGCTATGACTTGAATAACAAAACGATTAGAGGTGGATTTCCTGACAATTACACCCAACGTCAAGTGCTGGGTGGGTGCTACTGTCCTAACGCGTGACCTTCCACCTTGCTTCTGTGGTTCCTAAATCTCCCTGGAATAAGATAGGAATCTGAAATAGAAAAAGATCATTTCTGCAGTTTATAACCTAGCAGGTCCCTTATGGCAGCACATCTGTTAAGTTCATACGCTGGTATTCCAGGTCTGGATTTGATTTATAAGTTTTAAAGGAACACAAACAACAGACTACATAAGATTACATTCAGTGAAACACTGCAAATTAATATTGCTGTGACAGTCAAGTACATGGTCTTTTAACCATATTCTGAGTCTAATATTGCGGTAAGATGCCAGGTTGATAAAGCATCATCTCAAACCTCTGTGAACTGCGTTCAGTTCTTTCCAAGCTAGACAGTCTCACTGGTCTTCTGACAGTGCCTTACAGCAATAATAATAATAAAAAATCTTCGTACACTACCTATTTAAGTAAGATTGTGCTAGCTTATAGCACTTGGTCACATGAATTTCAAGTCTCAGGTAGCATAGAAGCAATTAACTTGCAGCCTGCAAGAGAGCTTTTCAGCTAAAAGAGGAGATCAACTTGTAGAAAACAAAACAGTTGTCAGCTAAGCCAGCTGATGGGTAAATAAATATTATTCAATTTACAATGCCGTTGGTTCAGATCTTGACATGGAAAAAGAGAGATCCACTGTACCAAGAAACAGCAAAATATGCCCAGATTGGGAACAAAGATGCAATTGCCATTAATAGCTCTTTCCCTATGTTGTGGCAATTTCTGTACGCTGTTGAAAGCTGTTTGCTGTTTGAAGTAACAAATCTACCTTTCTGTCTATTTGCTCGTCCGCATTTTCTAAGGAGAGCTTAAAACAAATGGCAACATATCTCTTTCCTACCTCCTCACCCTTTAAATGACAATTCAACATTAATACACATCATAAAGCCACCTTTACCAGGCAGTAGTAGTCTGACAGTTTTAACACCAAGAGATCTCACAGTAAAGAGAGAGAGAGAAAGCACGCAAGTGAATGCACAGATGGTGGAAGGGGACACAGGGTGCTCTCAGCAGGCTACAGTAGAGATGCATTAACTCCACAGAGGGATAAGGGCTTCCCACCAGTACAGTCATGAATTATAACTGAGCATGGGAGTGAGTTCTTAGTGCCTGTCTCACAGCAAATATACTGTTCCATTTTCCTGCACAATCACCTTTCACCTTTACAAACGCAAAGCAAAGCAAAATACACCACTAATATTTAACAATATCACAGGTTCGTTATATTACATAGCACACATCTATACACACAAAGTATGGGGGGAAGCAGAGTATTCACCGACACAGAGTATCCTCAAGCAGATTTACACACCCATGATTAGTGCCTGTGTCTAGCGATTCTGCTGCAAAATGAGACTATAACAATACAGATAAACAACTAAAGCTGCATGTAGAAATGTGTGTAACTCAGCAGTATTGGTTCATGAGAACTGAATCATCTTTCTCTCCTCCCTTGTTAACAGGGTGGAGGACACTCAATTTCAGCTTTGAAAACAAAGGAAGCTCAACTGAAAAAATAATCATGAGAGCCTGCAAAAACCCACTCTTTTTCCACTCAAAATTATATTTCAGCCTCTGTTTGATCAAAGCATGGTGAACCTGACCCCAATAACAGGTAGAAAAGCTAAACCTAAAAGCTGTTCTTCCTGGTTGGGGTTTTGTAATGAACAGCTCCAGTTGTGTAGCCATCTGCATCTGAGTCTTTTTGACTAATGTTTGGAATGGAGCAACCTAATGACTGGGGGGGGGGGGGGGGGGGAGAGAAAGAAAAAAAAGAAAAAAAAAAAGAAAAAGAAGGAAAGTCACCACTTTTGAGCCAAGACTGCTGTTTACTGGAGTTTCCTGGATGTGTCTCTATGAATCACTGACCACACCTTGTTTTCACAAACTATCTGCACCTCCTCCCTAGGGGAATTCATCCCCTCCCAACTTTCCTCCTACTCAATGAACCTATCAATGGAGAAAACTTGTTATTTTTGGCAGCTGAAAATTTGACCAATTTTAAAGGATTCATTTACCATGCCTTTCACTTTCATTTAAATCCTCAGTGTTCCTGTTCTAAATGACAGCACTGCAAGCACTGCTTTTAAGCACTATTCATCTTGCCTACCACATCTCAGCCTTTCACACAGAAGGCTGCTCTCTCTCCAACAACGGAGCCTTACTCCTTTATAGCTTGAGGGCAGAGGCTGTTACTAGCTGTAGACTTGCTGCAAGTATCACAATAAAGTATACAAATGTGAATTTCTCTTAAAATACGGGTTCAGCTCTGGAGGTACCTTGCGTTAGAAAACTCTGTCAAAAGCAAACAATGTATCTTTCTCCAAAATGCACAGCAGCCACCCTGTTGAAACAGCTTTTCCAAATGATCTAGCGTGTCAACGGAATCAGGATGCTTGTGAATTTTATACTTTTCTCCACTTCGGGTCTCTAATCGATATTTTAGCTTCCTTCACACTTAATATACTCAATCTTGGTTTGGCAGCGTGTCTTGTGGAACATTAAAAAAACAAAGGACAAACATTCCTCCTCTCTCCAAATCCCTGGAGCTTGAGGAGATGCAGGGCTACTGAGCTAAGCTCTGTGATGGAAGAAGGTAGGATTCAGACTACAGATCTAAGAGGTTGCAGGTTTGCTGCTACCGAGCCCCTCTACCTATGCTTTGGTACACCGAAACCGTGGAGGAGTGAGGATGCTGGGGCATACAGGGGCCATGGCAACCGTCTGCCAGTGCTGTGGAGGGAAGAGGGGGTAGATCTTGAGCGGGAAACTTTCAGTAATAGTGTTGTGCCATCACTCGCTGGGAATCCGCAGGACCAGTGAAGAGTGGAGCCAGGAATGAAGAGCTTATTCGTGGGGATGGAGTGAGGGGGGCCAGCAGCGGGGTGGGGGGAAGGGAGGCAGATTTGCAGAACTGGCCATGAAGCTCCTCAGTACACCATAGCTGGATGCTTCATAAAGTCACACTGATGGCAGTCCCGGAGATGGCCATCTGTTGTCAGCTCTGGGCCAGATGAAAGATAATATAATGGCAGCTACTGGTAGCTAACAGCAGGGCAGTTGTAGGAAGGAATGCGTCCTCGAATGAAGAAGTGGTGCTTCCTCTTTAGCACAGAAAATCAGTCATCGATATCAACTACATTAGCAAGAAATTAATGGATGGACAATTAAGAGAACTGAACTGATCTACCAGGGAAATTATTCAAATGCAAACAGAGTGCTTATTTCTTCTGTTTACTCCAGGTGTATGAGCCAACTGATCTGACTAATGGCAAGGTGTAGGCTGAAATGTTCAGGGCACAGATGATAAAACCTCATTTTCTGCAAAGGGCAGAATTCCATTTCTAATGATTATTTGTGGGTCAGGGAATACATTTACTGCTTTCCCTGCCCTCAATCTGCAACAGGGCTCCCTGATGTTCACAGAGGTTTCTACAAGGACTGAGGTTAGAAATTGGCCTTTATGTAATAACCGAACTTCCCCTTATTATTACCATGATTTATTTTTTACAAGTGCCTTATCATTATTATCAGCATCACTCAGCAGAAAAATGTTTGCCTTCCCAAGCGCTATTATTTCTATCTTGTTTCTTTTTTTGCCCCATAATCTCCTTTCTACTTCTCTTCTACTCCTTTGCCTTTTGTTTCCTTCTTCTTCTGCCTTTCTGTGCATTTTCCTTTCTGTAGCAACTTCTGATTTGCTTCTTTAGGCTGAAATCTCACACGCCTCGCTGTTCCATTTGTTAAAACAATCAGAAATCATTATGTTAATGTTGACATATAATGTCACTGATATGTTTCAGAGTAAACACTTAAAACGACAAAGGAACAGTGGAGCTTATCTTCTGATTGCCATGGTTTCATGCTGCTTTCAGACTGGAGACAGCAAACTTCACTTACCATACCTGCATGACAGAGTCTTTGCAGTCACAAGGAACATGAACTGTACTATCTTACCTGATTCTGCAGAATCTATTTAATGTTGACCATACAAGGCCATAAGGAGAACAGATCCAAAGTATGGGTTAACCTTTTTTGTTGCTACTGATTTTTTTGAAAATAGGTATCTATATTTCACAAAAAGAATCCAGGCATACAAGAGCATAAACAGGAAGGAGTAGGCAAAACAGGGACATAGATTCAAGCACATACACATTTGGATATGACTCTATCCCCCTTGAAAGAGAAGGAATATACATTTTTGCTTATTTTTGTATGGGTACTTTGTGGCTGTAGCTCAGTACTTATTTTGGAGAATATATTTAGCTTCCAATCCTTTGCCATTTTACTGTTCCTTAAGTCTGAATTTATTTTCAAGATTAAAATGGTTTATTTAAAGGCAATATTCATCACTTAACTGCTACACTGTCAATTAATTCTGTGATTTCATCAATATATCACTCGAGCATCTGAAAAAACTAACCCATAATTGTGATTCAATTGCTCTAGAAATTTAAGGAACGTTCTCTCAGGGAATGTACGAGAGATGTTGTGAACACATTGTTTCCTGCTTATTTACAGGAAAAAGCGTGGAAAGTTTCACAGGCTGACTGTTGCATGTAGAGTTACAAGTATATGGAGTATGTGGAGACAAGTAAGAACCGTTAATACTCAGCCCATCTTTGTCAAGCACTACTTAGTGAAATCAAAATGGTCCCTGAAAAACTCTGGCACTTTGGGCTTGGTGGGCTTTGCAATGTGCTATAAATATTCATGAACAAACGAAGTACCCACAGGGAGTGTTTACATTTGAATAGGCCAATCAAATGCGTGGGTGAACTCACAAGCTCCAAACCTGGACATTTGTTATTTAGAAAAGCATTACCGAACGAAAACCTAATATGGACGTAACACCTCTCAATCTCCAGGAGGGAAGGGGCACTGGAAAGGAATTCACAGTATTTTTTTTGGTATTTAAACTTTGTTTGACATTGAAGCAAAAGACTTGTAGGGGAAACACTTTGAAGGTATGTCCTGAAAGAGCTAATGCATGAGTGCCTCCACCATGCTTCTCTTGATTGCCTTTTTGAGAAAATTTGCAAAGAAAATAATTCTCCCTTCTACGGAAAGAAGTCTCAAGTCTCAGGAACACAAGCCTGAATTTTTTAAATCTTGGAAGACATGGAAGAATACTCAATGCACACACTGGTGCACACTAGTATCCGTGTATCTACCTGAAGCAGAAAGCACAGTAAGGGTTCAGGAAAAAAAAGCTCTCGAACCAATAATACTTGCAATGCATGCAGCTCTATCTAGTTCCCTCAAAACATAAGCATTAATTACAATCCTAGTATCTCTGGCACACATATTATTATCATCATCCTCACTCATGAGATGGAGAGCCTGCACGGTTAAGTGGAGCAAGTTAGTACCAGACCTTCCGAGGCATTTGCTCTGACAAAAGCAATCTGATTGCCTGCTAACGACTAAGGCCAACCTTACTGAATGTGGCACTTGTATTTAGGCATCAAAAGTGTTTTGCTGAAACCTTAAACGAGGCTATGGCTGCTCAGCACCTACGCTTTTATCAAGGTTCCTAACTTCAGGCATTTATGAACCGATTTTCTGATGTACTCAGCACCAGCATCTTCCACTGGCCTTAACTGCAGCTGGAGGTGCTCAGCACCCTCTCAGAAATAGGCCATTGAGTTTGAAAATGTTGGCCTAAAGCTTTGATTGTTAATTGGATTTCAGGTAGGCTTCTTTTTAAGAAGAGCTGACAAAGTTATTCCCTGCTGGCTCTTGGCCTTTGGGGCTTAGAAAGCCAGCATCTATGTTCCACTCCTCACCCTAAGAGTTTGGGGACCTAGAAATGCCAGAGCTAATCTCCAATTTCACTTAAAAAAATGTTTTGAGGCCTTTTCTTTGTGAAGAAAACATCCTTGAAAATCTAGCTTCACCTGCAGGTTTGAAAGTTTTGTCCCTGTTTTTGTGTAAAGAGTGTAAATTATTCATGGTCTCCCCTGCTGTCATGGAGGGCTCGCCGTTGGGACATACATGATACACAGACTCAACTACTGTGGGGGCCTTGGCAAAACAATCCTATATGGAGGTAGTGGTGCCACTGCTGCTATGGCTGATGCTATTCCCACACCAATCTCTTTCTCAGCTGGCCCCAGAAGGCCTCTGCCACAAGGAGACAACCCCAGCCCAGGTTAATTAGCAGTTTTCTCTAGCTGACCCCCAAATGAGACAATATAGTGTTTGAATCCCAGCTCTGCTACTGTCTCCACTAAAGGTCTCAGTCAAGTCTTTCAGTTCTTGAAATAGCCTAGAGCTTGCTTAGTTCTGCTCCAGCTCAGGTCAAGGGTATTTTAAAGGCCATTTTAAAATGTTGAGAACTTTGGGAGCATTTTACATTGCAGAGATCTTTGGAAAGTTTAACCCTTAAAGAAATGAGGAAGAAACTGGAAGATTAGTTTCAACAGTGCTAACCTTGGAACATGAAAATGTTAAAACTGGACATCCAGAGAGGGACGCACATAAAGCTACATAAATCTTCTGGAGACTCTACTGTGCTGCCTCTGCCCCACTCTGCTTCAGCTGCTTGCACTGGGAGTTGAGAATGTTCTCCTGCTGTTTTAAGCGACATGAGGAACATCTGCTATGAGTGCTTCATTCTTTCTTTCATCCTTTCCCTGGAGAAGGAACTGTGTATTTCATTTTGGAAGAGCTCTGTTGTTGTGGGTTGGGGTATTGGGGAAGGTTTAAAAATCTACACGCAGGTACATGTTTATATGAGAGAAGGGAGCCTTTGGCGCCTCTAGGTGCACCCTACTCTTAGAAGCATAAGTTGAGGACATTCATGGTAATACTTAACTGCTGTAGAAGTCTGTTCCATGCTCCCAGGCCAGCCTGTGAGAAAGTTCTAGCTCCTGTGCAAACAAGCTTCAGCTCTTTAATAAAAACACTCACAAAGCAGGGACGTCACCTACCACATTGTTACCAAATGGGAAGAACTTTTCAGGCGATCTCTGACATGTGCTGGACCTGGTCCACCAAGAATATTAAGGACTGAGTCTTAAGAGCACAACTGGACAAACATGTAGGAAGGCAGTGTAGACAGCAACAGGGCAGTTTGAATATGCTCCTGGTCTCCTTTGCTACTGAGGAACAGTGCTGCAGCTCTCTGTATTAGCTGGAACGTCCTACAGACTGATGGCTTCATGCCCAGGTATTCTGCACTGATGGAGTCCAGACGGGAAGCAGCAAGGGCGTGAATCACTGACGCCAGGTCCCTTTTGAACAGGATGGGAAGCAACTGCTGATCCAATTATTTCTTGCCCTAGTTTTCACGTCTGTAAAGCGGGGACACTTAACTACCCCAGGGGCAACTAATTATTAGTCACAAAATGTTAAGTAAATGCTCTAATTCACTAAAAAGAGATATAATTTTTGTACTGGGCAAAATGGTCCTGAGGGGCCACGTAATCTTGGCTAGTATCATATTCAGAACTAACTATCATCACTGATAAAACACTGATAAAACATGTACAATTATTCAGCAAGTCTATCAGACATTGGTACCTCTCTGACCCAACAACATCTAAAAAAAATCTAAAATTAATCCATTCACTCTGGGTAACACTCCACAAGAGGTCTCATTCCTCCCCACAAACACCATGATATGTTGTGTTGACTATCGAAGTAACACTAGGACTGGGAATAGGAAAGGAACGGCTACTCCTCATCAGGGACAAGGGAAGCACAAACACTCATTCAAATACCTAAGCCTAAGTCCAAAGACTAAGGCAAAAGAAACAGGCACTGGAAATAGCATGAGGACAAGAAAGGGAAGTTTTAATAGGCACAAATTACTTTACCGTAATTTAATGAAAATTCAATATTGAGTTAAATTAGCGATAAGTTTCTTTGCTTCCTTATTAATTAGAAGTTCAGTATTATAGATGACGGATGGGGAAGACTGCTTTAGTTATATCCAGCCTGCACAGAGAACTGTATGGTCATACTCCAGGTGTTCAGTTAGAAGAGTTTCAACTTTTGGGAGACATCTAGGCACCCTATAAATACACCTACCTTGCAGCTTCCTTATCTGATACCTAGATGGGATATATTTCTGATATTAAAGATTGCTACAAGCCTATTTCTGAAAAGCTCTTATTGTATTAAGCATGTCTTATTAAAAGCTTTCCATTCTAAAGAATAAACATTTTTAGGGACATACTTTTTCAACTCCATTTCAGAAGTGTTCAATTCACAACTCGGAACACTCTTAAAACATACACTTCTAACTGTTACAGAAGGTTTCCATTTGCTTCCTTTCTATGGAGGTAGTATTTCCAAAAATTTAAAGCTGGTTCAATAGCTATGGAGCACTAAGCCGTTTAAAGGAAGTCTCAAAGGTGGGAGAAGAGCGAGCTATGGAGATGATCTTAAAACAAAGAGCAAATTCCTGTAAAATCTCATTATTTCAACTTAAAGGTTGAGTAATACGTTGCAGGTTTGATTTTCAGGACTGGTCATTTACTCTCTGTTCTCACCAGAATGTGGTCCTATGGGATTGTCTTGCATTTCTAACAGGGATCTGGAGTGAAATCATGGAAACATCTAAAGAGAGTCCTATTTGTTTTTTGCTTTGAGAAGATTGGTAATGAGGGGATAGTAACTTCCCCAAGGTGAGATGAATGTAGTATGTGGGGATTCTTATGTTCCTATAGCCTACTCTTCCTGGAACAGGAGTCAGAAAATGCTAAGCAAAGAATCGCACTGGGCCAAACGCCAAGTTAAGAATCATTATAATGCATTTATTTTCTGTATCCCTGAATCATTCCCTGTAATTATCAGCTGTACTATATGTGTGGATAGGGCTTCTATGCTTTGTGTTCTGCTCTGCTCTACCTTGTTCATGTTCTTACTCTGCCCTACAGCCATGGAGTGCTGTCCGAGGCTTCTAATCTGAGATGATTAACATCCCTCATGCATGGGAGACGCACTTTAGATGCATGTTTAAATTAAAAGCAAGGAACCATTCCTGATAGAGGGAATAAATACAATGTTACGCTGCAAGCCCCGACACAAACCATGGTAATGTGAAAGGATAGAGAAACATAACCCGGAGGCTAGTTGCCTCTACTGCTTCAGCTGGTAGATAGCCTGAACAAAGCGATGCCTCCTAGAATAGGTTTTAAATGAGAGTGGGCTCGACATCAATGTATTTTCAGCAAAAGCAGACTCCAAAGGTCAGTACCTACTGCTCTGCCTAAGTGCTTTGCTGCCCTTTCACCAGCCTGGGAAGATAACTGGAGGTAAGAGCAGAAAGCCAGTGATCCCAACAAATAAATGCAAATGGCATGATGGTACTGCATTTTTTTAAACATCATGCATTCTCAACTGGGGTGGGGCTACCTAGGTTAATTAAAATAACAAACATAATGAATTAAGTGAATAAGAAAATGAATACCTTTTCCTTTTTGCAAGTGTAGATAAGCCAGAGAGAGGCTGTCTCTAAGGGTATGGAGATGTGGTCTATTAAGAGCCCTCTGCAGCATGGAACAACCAACACACTGACTGTCACCTAGGCAATGTACAGCATAATTTGTCTCTCGGTAGTGACATCCTTTTGTGCCCTTCACTAGAAAACCAGGTGCCTCAGTTATGCTGAAGTTCTCATGAACTAGGCTTAGATGAAGGGAGCAAAATCTTGCCCTCCATCTTGGGCAGGGGTGGTTTTTGAGTGGAAAAACATGTGCTTTTAATATAATAAAAAAGCTGAAGGCAGCTGCTTGGGACTCCACGTATTTTGAAATGAGAGCGTATTTTAGGGGGGACAGACTAGTAAGGAGATGACTGTACATGTCACAACTACACCTGGATCTCTGTATATTTTGCATCTTCAGAATCCAGATACCTATTCTGCCTTTTTAAAATCCAATTCTGCTTGTTAAAACTAACTTCTATCCTCTTGTTCCTGTTTCTTTCTTTTCATAATTGTCTTTTGCATACCTGCACCTTCTCTCCTCCTCAACAAACTCTCCTTTCTCTTTCCAGAAACTGCTCATGTTCCTACTTCTCCCTACTTCCTCGTTTTGATTAATCAGTGATGAACAACAGAATTTGTGAAAATCAAAAGCCAAAAATACTTAATTTTTTTTTTCCTGAAAAAGCAGTTTCTCCTTATTGGAAGCACTTTGCAAAAAAACCCAACAAGTATTTTGACCAAAAAAAGCAAAGAAAATTATTCCACAAAAACCATGCTGTGAAAGAAACACATACAACAAAACTAGTTTCTGACCTTTCCTCATTCCACTCAGTTTCTCCTTTATTTTTCTCCCAAGTCCAGTAAGTTTCTACACAACCCAGACCACTTTCTGACTTCAAAACTCAATCTTCCGTCCTCCTGTCCCTCACTATGTATGACTGTCTTTTTTCCTAAATGTCCAACTTTTCGTTTTCTTTTCCTTGTCCTCTTCCACTTTGGGTCAGAGCTTACATGCAGTACTTGGTATGGACAGTAAACGAAACAGATCTGGATCTATTAAAAATAGGAGAGAGATACAGCACAGGCACCTTGGAGTGTTACCTGTACGGTACTGCAGGTACTACAGGAGCTCCCATGACCTAGGGGTCCACTGAGAAAGAGGTAGGGAAGGCTATCAGAAAGGCTTTATTCCATATTGTTTTCATGCAGAACACAGTGGCTGAACACAGTGACTTAAGGGATAGGGGGCAATGGCGACAAGTTCCTGCCCGGTGCAGCAGGCGCGCCTCCTCTGTGACTGCCCCACCTTCCCAGGTGCCCTTGCATAATAGGTATGAGGCTCTGCAAGTAGAACCAAACAACGATGAGGACGATGGTTCATCTAGCTTGGAGATGTTGCCAAGGTTAAGTCGGCCTACGCCCTGCGTCAAAACTGCTTCCATAAAAGAAAAAAAGATGGGTCATTGTCATAGGAGACTCCCTTCTGAAGGGAACAGAAGGCCCAATATGCAGACCAGACCCACTTCTTAGGGAAGTCTGCTGCCTCCCTGGAGCTCAGGCTAAAGATGTGAAGAGAAAGCTTCCTACCCTGGTACAGCCCTCAGGTTACTATCCATTATTGATTTTTCAGGTAGGCAGCAATGAAGTTGCAACAAGAAGTCTGAGGACAATCAAGAGAGACTTCAGGGTCCTGGGATGACTGGTTAAGGGATCAGGAGCACAAGTAGTGTTCTCCTCTATCCTTCCAATTGCAGGGAACGATGAGGGAAGAAACAGGAAGAGCCAGCAGATCAATACCTGGCTCCGAGCCTGCTGTCACTGGCAGAATTTTGGGGTTTTTGACCATGGGTCAGTCTACATGACACGAGACCTGCGGGCGATAGACACCTGTCTCAAAGGGGGAAAAGGATCTTTGCACAAGAGTTAGCAGGGCGTATTGAAAGAGCTTTAAACTAGATTTAAAGGGGCAAAGGGATAAAAGCAGGCTCACTAGAGATAAGCCTGGGGGCGATACGCCAATGTTTGAGGGACGGTATGCTAGCGAGGTCCTTCGGTCTGCCGTCTCAGTGGAGGTAGGGGATGGAGACCCATGTGGCAGCAAAGATGCAAGGGTTATGGATGTGTTAGAAACCACGGAAGCGCCTGAGAATGGTCACATAGGAATTGGGGTTTCTCCCCCCACAAAGGTGGCGGGATCAATAGCCCAACTGAAGTGCATCTACACCAATGCACGCAGCATAGGCAACAAACAGGAGGAGNCGCAGCATAGGCAACAAACAGGAGGAGCTGGAAGCCATTGTGCAGCAGGAAAACGATGATATAGTTGCCATCACGGAAACATGGTGGGATGACTTGCACAACTGGAGTGCTGCAATGGATGGCTATGAACTCTTCAGAAGGGATAGGCATGGAAGGAGAGGCGGTGGGGTAGCCCTGTACATTAGGGAGTGTTTTGATTGTC
>VYZW01003004.1:0-16342 GCA_013401315.1 Balaeniceps rex | reverse complement strand
GTAAATTACCTTTTATGCAGATTGGCTGCTTCCCTGACCATTCTCCATCGTCTTGGCAGGTCCTCTGTTCATTCCCACTAAGAACATACGAGTTGTTACAAAAGAAAGCAATGACTGTGCCAATTTTTGCATAGCGTCCATTCAAGAGCCCAGTGTCTTCTACTACTCTTCTGTAGCCATTGAGTGGGCCACCAGGATCTGAGCAGTTTTTTTCATCTAGAACTAATGATAGGGGAAAAAATAGTAACCATTTTATCAAGTTCACAGCATTATTTTCACCCATCAGATTGCTTGGCATTTCATTCAGATGTTACTACACAATCAACACTTTATTAAAGATGCCTTTTCAAGACCCATCTGGGATCTTTGTCTTCAAAAAGATCAAATATTAAAGAAGAAATGATAATATACAGATGTCTGTTTATAATACACACTTTAGTCTTCACTGAAAGTGTAAGATTCTCAAATTATTAAAAAGACTTTAAAACATAGCTGAAAATCCTGAAAAAGAACCTTGACTTTACATGATGTTAATGTCCCACTAACAGGGCTACTTCAAGAGCATAAAAGGATGTACTTACTATTTTTTGTAGCAAACAGGCCCTTGGCGTTCTTTTCCCTTTTCTGTACTTTCCATACTTCACTGGACTTGGATAATAAAGCTAGACTACTTAATTTTACTTTTATGTTTGGTTGCATTTTGGTTTCTTAGCACTGAGAGGGATATCTCAATAATCCAGGAAAATACGGGAATTGAAAGAGAACATATATATATTTTTTTTTTTTATATATATACTGATACTAGAAATTTAATATGGAAAGCTTACTCATGCTAGGTTCTGCCTATAAAACCTCTTTTACTTCCTCCTTTCCAATATTTTCCCCTTCTTTTTATTTGTTGTGTTTTTTCTCTCAATAAACTTAAATTTTTGGCCTAAATCTGGATGACAGTATTCCCTATGTGATGCTAATAAATGCTTTTCCCTACATTTTTCAATCCTCTGCTCTTTCTATTTGGCAGCTGAAAAGATACTTCTTTTTTTCCTTTGGATTTCACCTGTTTTCTTGTCAGACTGACAGTAACATGCAATTCTGTTTAATTCCTCCGTCTGATGTCTCATTGCATGATAACAAGTGAACATCTAGTTTAGAGAGCTACCGTTGGTGCTGCTCTGCTTATGGAGGGCTGAGAAGACTAAGACATGTCAATTGACCAGAAATGACCTCTTCATGTTATTGCTTCAGACTCGGCTGCCTGCTGAGGCTTGCTTCACAAAAGCACCAACATATAACAAAGCAGTTAAACATTTATTTAAATCCCTGTGAGATCAGCACAGTAACAGTGCATAGGTATGGCCCTGTCCTGTTCCCATATCCTCAAGTCACCAGACAGAGCCCAGCTCAGCAAACCATGTAAGCACATAGCTAACTAACTGTAACAGTACAAGTACATATACTTAACATTGAGTATATAATTCAAGCTAAGCATATATTTCAGTGCTTTCTTTAACATCATTGGATTTTAGCATATGCTGAAGATCATATATGTACTTAAATACTTTTCCACATGAGTCATATTCAGTAAACAAAGAGGATGTCTGAACTTCCTCTCAACCAGGAGAAAGGGAGAAGCAGAGTCCTGTCTCCTTTTAATTAGGCTCCATTTTTCTTCTCTGAACCTCACAGGCTCTCTCACTTGTGAACCACAAATGACTGATTACTTGACAGCAGCTAAAGACTACAGGGAATCACCCACAGTATAATGCTTTATTTGCAAGTTGCTTTCTGCACTGATATCTAGCCTAGAGGCATCATCTGATGAGCAGAGTGCATGTTTCCAAATGTACCTAAGCTTGACCAAATAAGTCAATGAAGGCCTTCTCTTATTTCATCCTATGCCTATCAGTAACTTGAACAGTAATTCTCTTCTTCCCTAGGCTCAGGGTTATGACTTTTTTGATGGATTAAAACCAAAGAGAAGACATCTGGGAAGAAGAGACCTAAATTACACCACCTAGCACTTCAGTAACAGCCAAGTCTAGAGACAGATCTTTCAATAGATCTTTAGCCAGGGACATCATGCAGCAGGGACTTTAGCACAATCCTGATATTACGTTTACTACAACTGGAGACGTTCTCTCTAGATAGAAGAATGCCTCTTGCTTGCTCTTTCAGATGAACTTATATACAGCTGTTTCACAACACTTCCCCCCAGATTTTCATTGTTTGCCACAACACACTTCTAAAAGCACTTTTCCAATTGATACAAATTATTCTGGAATATGAAAATAAAATCGTGCAATACAAAACAACTAAAGAAAAATTAAAAGTCTCTTTGGATGAGAAGAAGGGGCTTGGAATTTCACAGCTGAGTCAATGTGAATGGTAGGCATGCCAACTTGCACAGCCAGCATGAACGGAAGTTTCTCTTTTATCAGTTTTTCTCTAGGATGGGAATTCTGTTGAAGTAAGTCTAGTCTTCATGCAGTAAGCCCCTAATCACTTCCACAGAGTGCACCAGACTTCTGCAGAGAAGGTATCAGAGGTACATAGTAATGGAAGTAGCTATTCATTGTTGCACAATGTCCCTCACTTGGTTTTGGTCCTAGACATTTTCAGTCTGTGTGTAAGAAGTATGTATAACTAAAGTCTTTGAGGAAATTATTTTTCAGTCATTTGATGTTTCAGTCAGACCTTTATATAAGCAAGTCTTGCAGGCTTGGGATCCAGCAGAGTAAAATAAGAATCCCTACTGTTTCTTAAAGACAGGAAGACAAAAGAACATCATGTTAAGCCATGGATCTAACATATTTCAAGTGAGATTTGGATATTCTAGTTTCATGTGAATACATTGGCCGAAACATTTGATAAGAATCAAAACTTAAAGTGACCTTACCACATTCAGGATGATGTGTTGACCAAATCCCATCAAGCTGACAGTAGGCAACACGGCTGCCTTTTAAGCTGTAACCTGCGTTGCACTTGAAGTAAACCTGGGCCCCGTATTTAAAGTCATCTCCTTCCACAATACCATGAGCGGGAGCACCTGGAGTCCTACACATCACCACTGACAGTTCAGATATTTCAAAAAAATCCACTTTATTACAAAAAAAGGACTGTGTTAGGATGGTTTTTTATTTAGAACATTGAAAAACCAATTAAAATGGGCACAGGAGTCAAAATGACAAGACAGGTATATACCAATCTTTAGAAAGTTGTTTAGACATCAGTTCTACAGACACTTACATATACGCCACTTCTCAAAACATATCTAGACCCATTCAGTTCAATGGGATTACTCATAAGTGTGAAGTGATCATGTGCACATTTGTATCATTAGGGCTCATTTGCTCAAAATATTAGTACTTGAAGCACTTTCCATCTTAACAGGGGTTTTGAATGAACTACCATGCTTGGTTGAGAAAAAAATTAGATCCTTAAAAGCCTTATATTGAAATTCTTTCAAATTCTTCTTTCCATTTTTTATAGTTTTTCAGATAACCTCACTGAAATATTAAAGCATCATTATTTGTGTAGATCAAACATTATCATAATGACATTAAAAAGAAACCTTGATATTTACCAGACTCTGATATTTACCCTTTCCACAGGGTTTGTGCTATTGGGAAAATACTTACAGACAATGGTCTATTTAACTACTGCAAGTAGTAAATATTAGATTAAACATCGTAAGCAAGATTTCTCTGGGAGCATCAAACCAGTCATACTAAATCAGAACAAAGGTCCATCCAGCACAGAAACCTGTCTTCAACAGTGGTAAACAGTAGATTTGATGGAAGGAATATAAAAACAGAGGAAGCATATAGAATACTTTCCTGGCATATTCTGGCAGCATTCAGTAATCTGGGGCTCAAGGACCACCTGAACTACAATGGTATTTTTGGTATCACATACCCTGGTGATTTTTTTTTAACATTAATTTGTCTGAGTATTTTTTAAAATCAACTACATACTTGGTGTCCACAATATCCTGTGGCAATGAGTTCTACAGACTAAGTGTTGCATGAAAAATACACTGCCTTCTTTGGTTTCATTCCTAGTGTGCCACCTGATAATTTCATTTGATGCTCTACTTTCTCTGTTATGAGAGACAGAGAACGTCCATGCCCTATTGACCTTCTCCAAGTCACTTTTTAAGACCAATTTTCTGTATGTAGAAATTATATGTATGTATTTCTATATGTAGAAATTACAACAATGTAGGAAGCACAGATTTTAGTATCTACACAGTTATCCATCTCTTTGTGTGTCTCTGGCTTTACCTGGCCATTCATTGTGGAAAATTGCATAGGAAAGGATTCAGCGCAAGATTTAGATATGCGTATGGGTTTTTTACCTGCGAGCTGTGGTACTCCACTGAACATAGCTAGATGAATGCTAAAAAACTCATCCCTACTTTATGGTTTTAGAATATGACTTTTTCTGTTTTGCCTCGTAGCTGCTTGCTAACCTACAGCCAAATTTTGATCCTTACACTTCCAGAAGAAAAACTTTTCTAAGGCCTCAGCCCTGTAATCCTTACACAGAACACATGTGAATGCATCTATTCATATGGATTGTGGACCATCCAACTATTCACATAAGGAAGAGATTCTTGTGTACCAGTCCTAAAGCAGCAGCGGTTGCAAGAACAAGGCTCTACAGAAATTCCCCTCATTTTACGGTTTATTACAAACATCAAACAATGAGTCAGCAGAATAATTTGTGCACTAGTAAGCACAAGTCTTGGAAAGAAAAACTGTCAAACATTTAAGCATTAGAGAAGGGCCCAGACTCACTGCTCCAAATCAAAACACATCCAGTTAGGGGATCTCAACATTTGCTCTTGGCTGCAAGTGTTCTGCACCAATGTAATCTTTAGTGAAAGAATAATGATAAAAATTCAACAAAACTCATCCTAGCCCTTGACATTTCTCATGTGAAATATAGGCACACAGACCTATACATGCATATATAGGTGCATATGTGTATACACAAGCACATACATAAATGAACGGGAAATAATGGGAGCATAGATTTTCTAGGTGGTTTAAATTTTCAGAACACTTGTCTTCCCAGTCATGATCTTTGTATTCCCAGTCACTTCCTCCATATCTTTCTCTGAACAGCAATTCATTTCACTACATTTATATTTCTCTCTTTCAATGTAAAGTCACACTCAGCTTGTAAATGAGAAAAGAAGATCATTAGAAACATCTGTGCACCACTCAGAGTTCTCCTTTTTATCATAAATACAGGTTTTCTGTTTTGCTTGTGGTCCAGTTCAGATCTGCAGAACAAATGTTTTGGTGCTTTTGTATTCTAGGTCCATCCTGGAAAAAATGTCACCAAGGTACACTTACTTTTTCCCCCACAAACTATAAGTATTTGTTCTTGTTCAGTCTCCTAAGTCATTAAGATTTTTAGTTTCTAGTCCTTCTGATTTGCTCTGGTTGCCAGACTTTCTTTAGATTCTTTGTGCCAGTGTGACCCAGCTGGAACAATTCTGGTTTTATTTATGATGTAAATTCAGTGTTTCATGCACAGATTCATTTAGTACTGGAACTATGGCCTAGAGTAGAGGATATGGAGGCAGAAGGTCATGAGATCTAATCATAGCTGTAAAACTTAGCTGTGGCCATAGCTAAGTTGCTTCATCTGCTGTATCTAACAAATGAGAGCACCCCTTTCCTCATAGGGATGTTATAAGCATTAGCTCATACCCACTTGTGTCACAGAGTCACCGTGGGGTTTCTCTGATGGCAAAACAGTGAAGTATTTTTAATAGACGTGTCCCTTTTGTTACCCATGCCTTTATCTACTGGTTGTCTGTTCTCTTGTAACACAGGATCTTCCCTCATGGTCTGTCCTATTCCTTAAACTTTGCCACTGGAGGCACAGCCACTCATTTAATTTTTAATTTGGATCATTTTGTAAGTTCATTCTTTCTCTCTACAAATTAAATGTTGGTTTTCAATGTTGAGATGTTCTGTGCATCTCAGTACCACAACTGAGCTCTCTGTTTTCAGCTGTATTATCGATATCTAGCCTGAAAGTCACGTACAGTTACTCCAGTACCTGCCTCTACTGCTTTGGTTTGAGCTCTACAGCTTTCTTCCCTCTTCAGTTTGATTTGCCTTTTATCCCTTTCACCCAATATGTTTTGGGCAGCTCTTCTGCACCTTTTCCCTTTACTTGTGAACACTTCAGGCAATGGAGTTTTGAACAGTTATTGTGAAGGGAATCCTATCCCCTGTGTGCTTCATCCAATTCTCTCATCTTTTTGCAGATAGCTTCCCATCAAGAGTGTGAATTTGACTGGTTCTTACATCTTTCAGAATGTGCAGTATATTCTATTGAATTTTAGGACAGCCTCCTTTGTTTGAGATATTTTATTGAAGTCTTTCAACATTCTCTCCTTGTGTAAGACTATATCCAACTCTCCAACAGACGTTTCTCAGAAGTAAAAAAAAAAGGAAAAGAACATTTTGTAAATGTCATTCATACCTAGTTCTGCCCTTACCCTCTGGATACACACACTAGCCATAAAATTTAACCACCTGAGCTGAACCAATTCTCTTCAGTTTCTAAGCTCTCTAAGATATTTTACATGATTTCAGATTCCCTTATCTAGGCAGGATGGGCCTGATCCTGCCATCTACTGTGTATTTCTGAATATCGGTCCTCCTTCTCTGTGTGGTCCAGCTTTCACTGTCACGCGGGCTAGATCCCTTTCACAGCCCTCATCCACCCACAGCCATCCCCATCCCACCTTTTATCCACCCCCAGCTATACCTGTGCCTGGTTTAGCCTGACCGCTACAGCAGAGATGGGGCTCTGAGCCATTTGGACAGCACTTCCTTGGGAAGCAGGTGGTGGGCTGGCCAGGAGCACTCCATGGGCTTGAACCCGTTCCTAGGCCACTAGTTAGATGGCTCTGCTCCACATGAAATAAATTATTCCTACTGCCTTGTGACCCTGTCTTCCTACCTTTAAGGTGTCTTAGACATGTGTCATTTGTGCTGTGTTTGGCTATAGCATTACTTGTCCACAGCAAAATGAGGGAGGAAGGAGTAGGAAAATCTGTCTTGATAACCCTTGGGACGACTTTCTCACTGACACAGTAGTGGTTAAAGAAAGAACTGGCATCCATAGGTCTTATCCTACTTAAAGGCCTTGTCAACATTTCCCTAATGTTAGTGCAACGCCCTCTGAATAGCAGTGACTGCCCAGCTTTTCACAAGATTAATACCTTACCTTTTCTCTCAGTGCACTTTGCAAAGCAGAGGAAGAAGCAAAAGACAAGGCAGAGAGCTTCAGATAGAATTATCTATGAAATGTACCATGAAGTCAGCAATACTCACCCCAGACTGTAAGGTTTGAGACAGCCCTGCCAAAATGGAACTAAGAGTGTCAGGATTTCAGGTTGCAGTGCTCGATCTCTGCACCTTTGTCTCCACAAACAGAAGACCAAAGCCACCATAAACCCAGAAAATTTACTAGGTGGCTGAAAAATTCTACTATGAGATGGTAATGGACAGCCAAATATGAAAGACATTCATTTGAGGTCTGCCAAAAAAAGTCTGAGCAACCCAGAGACTCTGTGAGTGTCAGGCGGATCCCATTCTTTGTGCCATGGTGTCATCACACCTATAAAGATTATGGTGCATTTATATCTAGAAAACAATAGGAAAACTGGACAGATTTCAGGGAAAGGAAACTCAGATTTCAGGATCTCAAAAGGAAACTCAAAAAGGAAACTCAAGATTTCAGGAAACTAATGTTAGGGAAATATAATCTTGAGAGTGAGTAAGAGCTAAGAGTGACCACCCTGGTCATGCAAAAGCCAAAAACTACAATAATCTAAAAGCTAAAACCAGAAAGGATCCAGTAAAATGTTTAAAGGAAGACAAAGAGGTATATTCAGGCAGGATAAAATTAAGAACAGGAGAATTCTTACTCAAGAAAAACTATAAAAGTCTCCTTCACAAATGTTTGAAAGGTGTAGTAGGATGTAAGTGGAAATTATATGAGTCTCATCATCTGAAAAATTAACCTAAAAAAAAAAAAGAACAGACCTTGGAGAGAACAGGGTGGCACTAGCAAGCCCATTATGAGCTGAGAATTTTTCTGGTTTTGATTTTTCCATATTTTGCTACACGATATTCTTCCTGGGAAGTTCCACAAATAATCTATACAGGCATATAGGTAACCCTTGTCACTTTAGGGTCTCAGGCTAGTTTTGGCCTGATACAGCTCTGTACAGTTCATAAGAGAGCAAAGTAGGAAGTTATAAGACAAGGTGGCTACAGGCACCTCTGGCAGAAATGCTCAGTTGTGACAGCCCAGTTGTTAGAGAATAAAAATCAGAGCTGCCTCAAGTGCCTATATGACAAACTCACAGATTCCCAATAACACTTACTACCCTTCTTGCCTCTTACTTTGGTGTCTTGGAAAAAAGAAAACAATATTTCTGTCCCATATGAAACATTAAAATGGCTCCACATTTCACAGACAACTTTCCTCAATCTGAGAAAAACTAGACAAGAGGAACAGTAAGTTCCTGAATTTTTAAGTAAAATGTTCCATTATTAATAATAACAGTGCAGATTCCTCTCCCTTTTAAATTATATGTGAGAGACATTCCTCAGATCTGAATTATCTGCCATTTAGAAATAGTTTTCATGCTCATTTTATCACCAGTGAGATAAATTAGATGATCTCTTGAGCTACACTTTTCTCTCTTCAATGTCCTTCAAATCCTGCCTGTGGAATTATCATTTGCTTTTGTCCCAGGGCCCCTTCATTAAATGAATACCATTTTTTTCTGCTGCCTTCCTCTCACCCACTTCCTCATTAAATAATATACACCCCTCACACATATCATACATTATCTCTAAATTCTGCACAACCTTTCAATAATATATTGCATGCCTGAAATAAAGCTCATTTCTCATTGCTGGTACTAATAAAAGGTGCAAGAGTTTGTAATTGTATGGAGTTTTGTTCTTAATTTGCTTACAGGAATTTTTAATACTGCTACTGCTAAAGAAATGTATCTTGTTGTATATTCCCAAGCCAGAGTTTGGCTTTCAGGCTGACCCATGCTAATGTATGTAGCACATTTTGACTATCTAGTAGTAGCTCTGGGGAACATTTTTCTATATACTTGTAAAATTGCTTTCACATAAGGTGTGCTGGCATGCTCAGTGGAGGCCAAACACTGAAAATGGACACAGAAACTGCACTTGGTAACAAGTAGGGGAGTAGAGATGAACCCTAGCATATGTCTTCTGCAGCGAAAGAGAGAGCTATGGACTTGCTTTCGGACCCCGGGTGCCACCATCCTAGCCAAATCAGTCTAATGACTGTCAGAGAAAGCCTGATAGAGACTGAAACGGAAGAAATTTAAACAACTATTCTCAGAAACAGGACATTTTGTCAGGAGAAAGCCTAAATGACATTCTTTTCTCCAGTGAATGCTATTATGAGCCAGCATGCTGCTAAAAGCCACAGCAGCCCCTGAGCCAGAGAAACGCTGCTCAGGGAACCTCAGCATCAGGATTTGGTTTCCTGGCTCCATGTCAGTGACTGGCAAGTGCTCTGGAGCCAGAGAACCCGGAAGCCCCAGAAATCACAGCTCCAAGATGCTGTTGCTGGAGGGAGCATAACATGCAGAGTATGTGGAAGTGACTCTTCTTCTCTCTGATTAAGAAAATAATAATTAAAAAAAAATTCCAGCAGAAAATATAAATTCCTTTGAAAATTTACTGCTATGAAACCATTCTAACAGAAAACTCCCAGCCTCCTCTACCTTCATGCAGCTCACTGATATTTGCAGTCACTGCCTATGGCCAAGCCTGCTAAAGTCAATAATGGTAAATCCCGTCAGGTTTGACTTTTGGCCTGCAAGTCTCTGATTTGATCCAATTCTCTTTCTTGGTTTAACTTTTGTTTCGAGGGCAAGTCTGATTACATGACTACCTGAGTGTCATTATATAACGGTTCTTAAAGCTTGTAATCTCTGTCTTTCCGAAGTTTTTTATAAAATGAGTGTCTGTCTGCATTTTACTGCTGGGGAAGCTATAGCACGGAGCTATCAAGTGATTTACCTGAAGGCAAACAGTGAGTGAGTGGCAGAGCTAGGAACAGTCCTGTCATCTCCTGATATTCTTACTATGACTATGTTTACTTTTAAACTGACCCAGCTTTGTGCAGAAATCAGCATTAAATAGTTATACCATTACGTAATCCACACATTATTCTCTGCAGCAGTGTTTTGTACAGAGGTGATGGAGCCATATAGGAGCAGACAGTTCAGTGTGCCTGAATGCAAAGCACAAGGCTTAAGGAGGGAACCAGCCATGAACAGCTTAGCAGTTACTGCTAGGTATTATGATGCCCTTTGCAAAGCCCTGTGACTAAAGAGCTTTTCTGAATTCAGACTTACAGAATTTGTTGTCTTCACTCATAACAGAGCTTATTTTCCAATCTTGGCCCATGAGCTCTGTCAGTTCATGTAAATCTCTTATACCATTTATTCCTACACTTATCCCTTCTCTCCCCAGCATGCATCCACAAGGTGAGGATGCCCCAGGTTCTCACAGGGTTTGCTGGCAGAAAAGAACTGACGTGGGGGAGGACTCAGATGGCTCTCCCGAGACATCACCCCTCTGCAGCTTGGCATAGCCGCCCAGAGACAGTTAATGCCTAACACATAAGCCCACAGAGACTAACTTTAGCCAAAAGCATAAGGGCATTGGCTGTCAAAATGTTTTTGGAATGGCTGTGCCCTCAAGGAGGGAATGGGGTGAGGGATTTCTGGAGGCCGTGGCTCAGAGTGCTCAGGAGAACTGCTTTTTATTCCTTGTCATAAGCAGTGAGCAGGACTTTCAAGCAAGCATATGAGTTTGGCGATGGATTTGATGAAATAGCCCGCCAGCACCAGGAGGCATCAGACCATCCTGCCATCCTGAGGCAGCATGGCTCTGCACTCTCCTCTGCACAGGGCTGCCAGACCTTGATGTATCAGGTCACATACTATGAGGCAGGAGCCCTGACTCCAGACTTACACTTTAGGAGTCCCAGCATTCTTGTCTGGCTCCTGTCTGCCTTCGAGGTTCTCTGCATGCTGGGATCATGGGCACATCATAAGTCTGCTGATAGGAACATTGGATTCATGAGGTCCTGCAGCACCTCACAGAGCAAGCTTTGTAAGTTGTGGTGGGAATGTCCTCCTCTCTGTGACACTGCTGACACTCTCCCTGAACTTGCAATTGTTTCAGCACAGTCTTTGTTCCTACAAGGAGCTCAATTCACAGTGATGCTACTTACACTCAGGAAAGAGCCTGGCATCTTCTGATGCTGCTCTCAAGATCAGTTCTCAGCTCAACCCTCCTGAATAAACGGTAGCAAACACTGCGGGACCCACCATAAGGACATTAACTTTCTTGCCACCACCTCCCTGAACCTTCCACCTCTCCTATGCTGGAGAGCACTACTGACTAGGAAGCCACACACTGACAAGTAGCCCAGCTGTTCTGCTCCAGACCCTGGTAAGAGCTGGATGTGAATGAGAGCAGGAGAGGCTCGATGGCATTAGCTTTGCTATGTGATCACCATCATTCCCCACAGCAGGAACAGACTGCTGGGAGCTGAACTGCTTTGGAGATCAGGTGGTCTTGGTCAGGACTCTCTGAAGGAAATGCTTTCTGGGGGTGGTGTGTGTTTACATGGGCCATGTCTGAGGGGGCTGGTGATGTCTAGCATGCTTGCTTGTCGTCTTTGTTGCCCCTCAGAGCTTTTACTTTTTGGAGCTGGCAGGCTCTGCATTTTAGGTGAAAAAAGAGTGTGGTTGCAACTTTTACAACCAGAAATTAGAAGGGGGTGAACAAGGAAAGCTAAGAGTACTGAGGTTTGGGTTGAAAATTATTCTTTTTAAAGCAAGACTCTCAAAGCAGAGAACAAATACATGCAAACACTGCAGCAGATCCTGTACAGGAAAGGGCAAGGAAACCACTGTGATAAAAAGGTGTTCACAGTGATGGCAGTGTTTTCTGGAATTGGACCTTGAAGAACAAGGATGCTCTGAACAGCTACAGCCACACACCCAAGCAGCACTGCTCTGCTTGGTCATGCCTGTCACCACTGACTCAGCAATGAG
Source organism: Balaeniceps rex (assembly GCA_013401315.1). NCBI lineage: Eukaryota > Metazoa > Chordata > Aves > Pelecaniformes > Balaenicipitidae > Balaeniceps > Balaeniceps rex. The sequence continues at coordinate 4,179 of VYZW01003004.1, read as the reverse complement.
TGGGTGAGGCTTTAGGGGGGTGTCTCAGAGATACCTCCAACCTCTATGTTATCACAGGCACTTTAGCTGGCAAGGCTAAGATACTAACAGCCAGCTCCACAAAGGTGCCAATGTCATGGTGATTTCAGTAGCTAAAAGAGCAAATAGGTGCCTAAATGTCACTTAGGAACTGGCCTTCAGTATCAAATACAAGTCCTGGAAGGGTAACAAGGATTATTCCCCAAAAGTGCCCCCTTGCATTGCAATAGCTTCCATTCAGGTTGCTAGAAAGGGAGGATTTTGGATAAACTATCTCTGCTCTCACTCACTTGTGTTTCAAAAGAGAGGAAACTCTCCACCCTCCTTCCTGCCTCTTGTGATGCCACAGGACACATTCTCCCAGCTCCATGCCAAGCTCCAGCCACAGCTCATGCAGAAATGCTGGGACAGACAATTCACCACAAAGATTTTTGGCCTTAATTTATCCCCCATGAAAGAGTCCTGGAAGTTCAAATCTCCTCTCATTGTTGCATTTTGCCAGTCCTCACATTAATCCTGGAAATGTCAAAGGAAATCATAGCAAGAGCAGCTGATCAGCCAACCCCAAGTACCAGAGATGATAGATTTCCAGTCCTGCACTCTGGGCCTCTTCGCTTTTGCAGTGGTTCCACCAGCTAGGAATAATTACACAAAACTATGATGTAATCCCTACTGAAATCCAAATCTTTTCATTCCCTTCCAGCCAATTGGAACTCAACCCTGATGTTTTCCAGCTCCCTGCTTCTGTGAATGAGACCGTATCCATGTGAAAATATGCTTGGATCACCCACTGTGCTTTATTCATCCGGAGGCAATTTGGAGGTTGTTGCTTACAATGAGCCACTTGATCTTTATCAGCATTGTTCTTAGCCCTTAGAAAGCTGTGTCTCTGGATACAACCTTTCCGGTACTTGGATGGCCTATTTAATTATACAACTGGATCTGTTTGTGCATGGGATACTGGAGTGAGTGAAATCCTAACGATCCTCAACATTCACTTTCTCTATCAGTGGCAAGAACTAATATTTAGAACAAGTTCCCCAATGTGTCCCTTGGAAACCATCACAATATGACACTGCAGAAGAGAGCACTATCTGCTCAGGGTGAAGACTGTAGGGCAACAGAGAAGCTGATATACTCATTATTATATCAAATTACAAAAGAGAGTAAATCATCTTGAGGTGTTTCATTTTGGAGATATCAGCTTTCCAGCTAAACAGGGACAAGCCCAGACAATGCTGAATGAGAAAGACACTCTAAAGAAATGCATATTACTTTGAAACAATGTTTGTGAATGTGCATTAACTGTAACAGGAAAACACCATTTAATGATATAGATTCACCCCAGCATAGCTGACAGAATAGTTTATTCAGCCTTTTGCAGGGATCTGAGCTGGATTTCAGACAGAAAGGAGGATCTGGCATTGCCTGTTTAAGAAAAAGAGATGGAAATTACCAAGTGTTGAGATGAGAGTGTAGGGAAAAAGAAAATGAAGGGAACTAAAAAGCAGGAGAGTACTAAGGAAGTAGCAAGGCAATTTGGTTGGCTGTGAAATGCAGTTTCTGAGCTCTTGAAGAAACCAAAGAGGAGTATGGGAGCCATAAGAAAGAGCAAGTGGGATACTGCCTGGTTGGTTGTGTCATCATTCGTACCGCATGGGGCCATTCTGCCTTGGCAGTGTTTTGTATCAGCTGCAAACAGTGTGCAAGACAGTGAAATCGTGCCCACAAGCGCAACAAAGGGAAGTGTGTAAGGTAGCTTGCCTCAGAGATGTTTGAGTGTAAAATCCTCAAGGAGGAACAAAGCCTTTGAATGAACTTTGTGGGGGAAAGAACAAAACTGTCTGCATCTAAGCATGCTGGTTATTCCAGCAAACTTTCAAAGTAGTTTTAAGGTTACCCCAAAGCACTGCAAGAATGTGCAGTCTGTATGCTTGCACTCCAGAAGCTACAAACAGTGTATCAGTAGTCTTCAGAGAGGACAAGGAGTGGTTAGAGGCAGAGACCCCAAATCTATAATCTGCTCCAGGCCCTTCTCTCATTTCTTCTAGCTCCAAAGAAACCAAAAGATAGATCTCCTCCCCCTCAGCTAGGAGGCAGAAAACTCCATCAGCAACTTATAACTGTATACCAGCCCCCTGTTGTCTGTGACCTTTGTAAAAGGTGGGGGTGAGCCTAAAGTGTGCCAGTGATGCAGACTTTTTTTGGCCTGCATGCAGTTATTCTGTGCTGAAGAGCTGATTTATGCCATATATTAGAGCAGACCTGTCAGGTCTTAGTCTTCTAAGTGATTCAGTGATGAAATGACAGGGAAAAGTATCTTTGTCCCATCCAGCATGGCAAGAATACATGGAATGTAGCTTGGTCCAACCAGTCCTCCTGCAACACTGATTCATCCTTCCACATGGCAAGTCATACCAGGGAGAATCCTGTGGATGGTTTTATCTCTAAGGCATGTTAGCAGACTGAGGAAAAAGCTCAGGATTGTTTTGGAGTGGGGTAAGTGGAAATTCTCTATGAATCCATTTAATGTGGTTTAGAAATATACCTCTCTTCCTATGGCAGGCATATCCTTGGATGAATTATGTTAACAAAGAGACAATTTCTGATTTATTTAGATGATAGCAATGCCTGGGGCTATGCTCTAGGCAGAATACCATGGTTTTTTACCTGACGTTTCACTTTCTGAAAAAGTAAAAAAACTGTCTTAATAGACACTGTTAATAGATTTAATAAACACTTAATAAACACAGTTAATAGACATTGAGAAAATAACAAAGGGACAAGAGGAGTTATCAATAAAGCAGATGCCCTGTCTCTTTCAGCCTTGCTGTCAACTACACTTACTCACTGGAGTTTCAAAACACTATAAAAATATTATGAGATCAAACAATGCTAAATGTTATGAGCAACTTCCTCCCAGAGGCTGCATGTCTTGCCCAATACAACAGTCATATTGACAGAGCTGAAGGAAAGAGCAGTCCTAGGGACCAGTTTTCTGCAGGCTGATTCACAAGCAGCAGTTGTTTAGTGATTGCTTCAGATGTTTGTAGCAATTCCATCTTCAGCCATCAACCTGATTTTTCTCTTAGGTGTTTCTGTCCTCTTGACTGTGTAACAGGAGCCAAACAGCTTTAGTTTATCGCTCAGTGTCCTGGTTTTGGCTGGGATAGAGTTGATTTTCTTCCTAGTAGCTGGCATAGTGCTGTGTTTTGGATTTAGGATGAGAATAATGCTGATAACACACTGATGGTTTAGTTGTTGCTAAGTAGTGCTGACACTAGTCAAGTACTTTTTAGCTTCCCATGCTCTGCCAGGTGCACAAGAAGCTGGGAGGGGGCACTGACAAGATAGTTGATCCAAACTGACCAAAGGGCTATTCCATACCATATGATGTCATGCTCAGTATATAAACTACGGGGAGTTGGCCAGGGGGCAGTGATAGCTGCTTGGGGACTGGCTGGGCATCGGTTGGCAGGTGGTGAGCGGTTGCATCACTTGTTTTCTTTCCCCTGGGTTTTGTTTCTCTCTCTCTCTCATTGTTCTCCTTTTCATTACAATTTTCATTACTATTATTATTACTAATATTATTTTATTTCAATTATTAAACTGTTCTTATCTCAACCCATGAGTTTTCTTACTCTTGTCCTTCCGATTCTCTCCCCCATCCCACCGGGGCAGGGGGAGGGTGAGCGAGCGGCTGTGTGGTGCTTGGCTGCTGGCAGGGGCTAAACCACAACAGTCCTTTTTGGCACCTGACGTGGCGCACGAAGGGTTTGAGATAATAATAGGTTAACCTGAGCTTATTAAGGAATTTGTATCTGTTAATACTTGCGTCATGTTATTGATTCATCTGCTCTCGATCTTAGTTTATCGGATCTGCACCATGTTCTTTATTTTGCCGTACATGTTAAAGATTGGTGTTGGTTTTTGCAGTTTGCTGTGCTCTGCAGTGATTAGTGATGTTTTGCCTGGGAGATTTGTTATTAAAACGCTGACCTTGAGCTTTATCTGGTATTTGGGTTTTCTACTGAAACCATTCCTGAACTTTGGGTACCACCTCGTGGAGACAATTAGCAATTATACTAATTCTTCTGAGGGGTTTTTTATGGAGGAAATACATGGATTTCAGACAGAAAGGAGGATCTGGCATTGCCTGTT
>VYZW01003003.1:73074-98831 GCA_013401315.1 Balaeniceps rex | reverse complement strand
CTCGAAGTGCTTGGTGGTGTTTTACTCTGGCTTTCCTTTGTAATAGCCTTGCTGGATGTCACTGGAAGTGAGATATTAAAACTAGAATGAGCATTGGTCTAATACAGGGGTACTTCTGAGAGTCCTGAGGCTCACTGGGTTCAGAACAAACCAAGCCCCGTCCATTTACAATGAAGCTAATCATCACCAGATCGAAGTAGCATCAATAATTACGTAGCAGCCTATAAAAAGAGCATCTTGGATCCCTCTGCCTTCAGACCTGAAAATTTGAGTGATTTTGCCACTTCACAGGTGGGAAGCTGAGGTGGAAAAGAGTATGTTCATCCCTTCAGGAAAATGAAAGCTTGTGTCATAAGTGGAAGTGAGTGGCTGTGTCATGCAAATCAATGGCAGTTTGCCTCTGAAGAGGAACTTTTCCATTCTGCATGTAGCTCCTGGATTAGCTTCATCTCCCTGGACTGCTCAAGGGCTGTGGGTGGGAGAGGCAAAAGTCTGCCAGGGGTCATGAGTGTTTTGTCTTCATTTCCAAGCACAACACAAGGAATGTGACGTTTGTGAAAATGCGACTCACTGGAAAAGCTTTTGGTTAGATTTGCCTGTAAGGATCATNCATTAAATGGACTTCTGAAGTAGTCTGTCCATAGCACAAGCATTTACATGTTTTAAAAATACATTATTAAAAACTTTTTTCCAGTATTAATAAAGAGCATTTGCTGAAAGCTTTTGAAAGTCTGAGTGTGTGTATGTGAGAATCTGTTTTCGCAAGGAAAGGCTTTTATAACAAAAGTTTGTATGGGGTTCTTGGTTTGAAAAAAGAAAGAGGATGCACCACTGAAACTATTCTAACCTGTGGTTGTATGCATTATATTATAAGCCTTATTGCTTGTAGGATTTGTCACATCACATTTGTCTTGCGTAACAGAAGAAAATGCACTCTAAGGGACAGATGGTATACCAGAGATCAGTGGGTCAGAAGGATTGTAAACCTTTGAGAGTAAAGACTCTTAAAATAAAGGCCTTAATCTTGTGAACTGCACAGCAAATATACAGCAGCAGATATGGAAATGCTACTTGGTTTTGAATTGGCTGAAGTCATGTAAAAGACTGCTGTCAAAAGCTGAGACTGGGTTTTATTTTGTTTTTCAAACTTGGGATCCAGTTCTATGGTGATTCCAGCATACCTCAGTCAGCGTAGCAAAAGCACAGATGCTTTGACAGGTCTGGACTTGTGAATTCATATCCAGCACAGTAATTTGCCCATTGCAAACTCATCACCTGACTCCTTACCATGCCCTTACAGTTTATACATGCGTCCTGTTTGGATCACATTTAGAGGAAGCACTGGCATCTGGCCTAAGAGTTATATATAGCTCTGTACAGCAGGGTATGTATTTTCAGTTCTGGGTAACTTTTATCAGAGATGACCAAAACCACCACAAAGAAAATGTGGATGCAAGTTTCTATAGAAGGAAGAAGACAAGGTTAGATTGTCCTTTGTAAGGACTCTACCAGCAAATAGGCAAGAAAGGGTATTTAAAATTAAAATGTAGCATGAAGAAACAATCATAATGGCTATCATGGGTGTTACAGGAGCATGGGTGACATGGTGTGTATGGAATAGGAAGATTTTTTTTTTGCCTGAGTACAGCAGTTAGTCCTGCCTTTATGGCTAATGAGCAGGGTGTACACCTGGGTTAGGAAATCACAAAGGGGGTATAGTAAAACCTAAAGTTTTCAGATAAATTTTCCATATTTCTTTTGCAAATGCCTAGTTGTGGTCACTGCTAGACTGCTCTCTTGAAAGTGCTCATTATCTGATAGATATCCTGTTTGGCTTGAGGCTTGGAGTCCTAGGTATGATATTTTATTTATTTTAGCTTTGTGTGGTGCTGCAAATTTCAGCTGAGTTTTTATTTCATGGTGACCACCAGGTACAGGCCATTGGAGCCTGAAACCGAAGGACAGGGGGCGTATATAGAGCCTGTAATGAAAGTGTACCCACCTGTCACACAGCTCGAAGTAGCAGAACTGCTGTTTCCATGATAGCACTGCCCAGAACTAGAAACATGAAAAGAAGCAAGTTTCAATGTGTGAAAATAGAAAATGCTATTTGTTCTGGCTGAGCTGTTGCACAACTATAGTTAGGGCTCCTATAGAACTTAGTCTTGGCATAGGATAAAACAGTATTATATTTTTTGAAGCTTTTCAATAAGTACCTGAGAGAGCATGTAGAATGAAAGGCCAAACCAAGATAATCTGATGGTGAAAAAGATTTTATGTCTTTGCTATCTTCTTAAACATGGTTTGTTTCCTAGGTGGACTCCATAATGTACATGATGCTATTGTCTTCAGTTTAAAATGGATGGTAATTGCTAATGAGATACGCCATCTGTACAGCTTTCAGTGGGAGCCATCAGCCAATTAGGGCTGGAGTGTGCATCCTCTCCACAGATGTACTAGAGCTGAAGGGAGTATGCTCAGAGCTGCGCTAGGCAATCAGTCTCTTCCTTGTGATACAGAGGATCCAATGCTGCTGACTTTAGCTTGCTGTCCTTAGTATTTCTGGTTATTTCTAAAAGCCATTGTAACATGCTTTGATGTGATTGCTTTCTCTATTCCTCAAGAGCAATGGCTGCTCTTAACTGCAGTGCAATAGAAGCACCACTGTACCACTGTGGCATGTTCACAGGCAAAAGCCCCATGAGCCCTTGGCCCACACTGACTTCTCACAGCAAATGAACACTGTAGTTTTGACACAAAATAGAGAAGGCCCCAATATAATTGCTTAGTGGTAGATAACTGCATCTTTGCTGAAAGCACCAGCTGTCAGAGAATGCACTTAGATTTCAGAGGTCTCATGTAAGATTTTGTAAGATGACTGTGCTGCTTTGAAGTAATTTTTCTTTACGCTTGTTTCTTGGGCTTTAACAGGCCTTAACAGCTACCACTGCTCATCCCAGGATTTAGTAATAGTGTGTGAGAAATGAGGGTAACCCTGTCAAGCTAAGATACTGTTGTCAAGTTGGGCGGGGGAGTGTGTTTATTCTTTGGAATGGTATTCAGTACCTTCAGGAATGGTATCTTCCTGTGAATGTTATTTCTGAAAACACCACCACAGCAGACTTTCATGAAGATCCTACCTGGGCTGAGCTTTTTCCCTAGTTTTAACCATTAAGATATCCCCCAAAGCCCATTCGCTTCTAAATTGCTGTCTTCCTAGCCAACAAGAAATGCAAAAAGCTGCTACAGTCTAGGGGAAGCTTATGCCACTCTTTCTGCATGGTCTTTGGGATCTCTGTATATTGCACTGATAATCACAAAACTGAAGAGCTCAAATGACCTTTTTGCTTACTGGTTTATGCTGGAGGCTTGGTAACTACCATTTTTAAATGATGTATTTTAGAGAATGGTTATTGGGTGAATAATAAGGAAAAAACAGACTGCAAGATTCTGACTGCTCACCTTGAGAAAGTAATGGGAGAGTCCTGCTCCGAAAACACTGATGCAATTTTGCTTCTAGGCTACACTCATGAAGTATTGAGTGTTACCTATGGGAATTACTTGAGATCCCTAGCTTAGGTTTGACAAGGTCAGTGTCGCACACACACACACAAAAGACAGGATATGAGCTTTCCTTAAGTGTAAGATAAGCAAAGAACAGTACTAAAGCTACAACAGTAATAAAGCACTTGAAAATAAAACTCTAAAAATTTGTTTTTTCTTGATTAATCTGGCATGTTCTTGGGTAAAAGTCTGTTGCCTGCTCTTTTTTTGAACCAGAGAAGACAGTGCTGAGTAGTTACTGGTTTCCTGCCTATAAACAGTGCCTTTTACATGTCTGGTTTGTCTTTCCATGTGTCACAGATTTCCTATTTATCTTGTGTTCTGCTGTTGCAGTCGGAAGGCAATCCAAATTCTAAGTATTTTTTTCCTTTGACATGAGCTATCAAAATTAGGACTAGAAGTCAAAACAATAAACTGTTCTTCATCCACTAGTGTATTGATAAACAGAAGAGGTAACAGCAAGGGGGCAGAATTTGCAAGTGGCATACAATTATTTGTTAGCAAAAACTAGAAAAGAGTTTGCAGTGCATTGGCAGGACCTCACAGAGCTGCAAAGATTTGAAGCATCATAGCAGATGAGATTAAATTCAAACCAGTGCCGGATAGCGCATGTTGGAAGTGAGAATTATAGCACTGATGTGGTTGACCTGGTGAGCAGCCAGGAAGAAGAGCGAGGTTTTAATGTTAACAGTTCAATGAAAACAGATGTTCATTGCATAGCAGGAGTTAGAGAATTGCGTATTTATACAGTTAACAAGATGGTCCCCAGTTCAAATGCATTAAGTACTAAGAAATGCGTAAAGGAGTTGTGCACTTAGGTTTCTGGTGACAGAGAGATCCTGCTAGGGATCCAGTTGTGCTTTCTCAACTTGGGCAGGTTATTCCTCTGACACACATGATCAGAACACAGGGCCATCAGACTGGGACCATCACCAGTCTGACACAGAGTTGGCAAACCCTGTTTCTTCATCTGAAATAGCATGATGATAACCTTCAGTGGTTATGACAGTATCCCGAACTGCTGCAAGAAAAAGAGGGGTGAAGAGTTCGGTGTTAAAATATTCCTTGAAGATTAGAGCAGCCACATGCAAACAAACTGAGGTCTGGACGTGGCTGAGATGAAGGGAAGAGAGGAGGGAATCCTAAAGCTTGCAATTGGCCTGGTTTGTTTTAAACTCTTCTCCTAATAGTGACAGTATAATGCCATCTATGTATTAGGCACTTGGGTCGCTTAGACTAAATTTTGCAATACTTGCTTTCTCTTTTTGTATACAGTAGTGTGCATAGAGGATGGGTTTGTGGCTAGGGCCTACTTCTGGAGGATCAGCATGTTTAATTTCTGTGGTGGATGACATTGTTATCCTTCTGTTGGCAAACCAGTAGCAAAGCGTTATGTAGGCAATAAATGCCTGTTAGACTTGACGTCTTGCTTCACTGATTGGCAATTTCCAGCTAATTCTTAAGTAGAAGATCTGTTCTCATCCTCCTGCTGCATTTGATTCATAATAATAACTCTTCTAAAACTTCTGTATCTTGTCTTGGAAATATTCTGCGTTAGGTGAAATTGAACTTGTTGAGAAGAGGCGGCCTTGGAATGTAGGACTGAGCTTCAAAGAACTGAGTTTGTAGTGTGTTTTGTAGCATGAGCTACTGTTTTTGTAAACATTGAAATTCCTCCTTGCTTCCAAAAAATAACTAACCATCCTCTTCCATGTGCGTGGCTCAGCAGCATATGTTTAAAGGCATAAGATCTTAGTTTTTCATCCAGCCTATTAACAAGGGGAATGAGGGAGAGGGGAGAGGATTGATGGAGTTCTGAGGGGTTGTTTGTGATAAGAGTTTATCAGGCTGGAGCAGGGGAGAAGGAGGGGAGACCAGAAGAGAGGCAGCTAAATTAGAACAGAAAGGGAAAATGTACAGGAGCAACATATAAGGAATGTGAAATGTAAAATAGCTAGGAATGTGGCAAATACTTGACATGAGTTTATATTCTTATCTAGAGAGTACTGCTGTGACCCTCTTCACGGAGAGAGACAAAGGTGAATGCTTGGGGCATTCCTGCCTGCAGTGAGGGCTGGTGGGAAGTAGGACCTGTCCCAGCTCCCTGTCCAGTCAGGCTCTTTACCGTGGACCCCCTTGCTTCCACCCCTGCCTTCTCCTGCCCTGCTCTCGCAGTAGCCCAGCTCCAGTCCCTCTCTGTGTTCCCTCCCAGCACACCTCCATTGCCTAGGCGTGTATACACCCGTCTGATCTGGCGTGCTGCTCTGTGACACCAGCATACTTCCCTATCCAGTCCCTTCTCCGGTGGTGGTCTCCTTGCTGCTTAGTCTGACCCCAGCACACATCTCCCAGTCAACCTGTGGCCCACTGGCTTCAGCCTTGACTTGAGGATGAATCCATTCTTCCTCCAACTCTTTTTTCACATATCCTTTCCTTTCTAAGTATATTTTCACTTTATTGACTCTACCTCCTGTAGTCTTTGAAGGTAGCTTCTGAAAAATCAGTGTGTATCCAGGACATGTAGGAGCTGGTGACTAGTAAAATCTAAGACAAGGCACATTAATGATGGCTGAGTGAGGTAGGAGATGCATTACATGAAAAAGAAGAATCCCTTTAATACAACTCTCAGGTTGGCATTACTAAGCAGCACATTTTCAGTTAAACTTCAGTAGTGTCCTGGGCTGCCATTCATATCCTGGTTTTATTAACTGGCAGATTCCCAAAGAGACAGACAGCCCTGATGACTAAAACAGGCTTCCTGATCTCCCACACTTAAGTGGTGGGTGTTCACTGATTTATCTTGCTGTTCTGATGTATCTTCCCCTCCTGGAGGGCAGGTTGTTTAAAGAACAGTCCCAGCTTGCTTGGGAATTGTCTTTGCTGCTGCACTACCGGTGCCGTGTTTGTTTGATGGTGTCTGCTGTGCTTCTCTTGAACAGCTGCAGATTGCTGTTGCACAGCTCTGCTCGGCTTGCAACTGCCACAGACCTCAGGCAGCTTCTGTGAGGGTGAAGATGTAAGGGGCTGTTGAGGGGCAATTTGATTTTTTGATTTTTTGGTTTTTCCCCTCCTCCAACTCTTTTCAAACATGGACTTTTAAGACCAAGTCCAAGCAAGGGTGCCACGCTCTCTGGCAGGTAACAGTTAGTGGAGCTCTGATGTAGAAATTATTGTCTGCTTCTGAGGAGTTGGCAGTTCTGTGCATGTAGCATAAAGCTCTGAACTCAGGATTGAGTTATTTTTTTATTTTAAAAAAATCTGGTGTTTCAGTTGAAAAGAGTTATACATAGTAATGGAAATTGGCAAGCCATTAGTACAGCAGCCCAGGGTCCATTTAACACAAAATGCTGCCCACTTTCACTTCAGCTGCTCTTTATCACATACCATAGTTTTATGCCTAGAGCTCTTACTGTAATTGATATTTATTCCTGCTACATTAATTTCAGCTGATACCTCAATTAATGCTAGGATTAGTTTTCAATTGTTAAGTTTCAGCAAAATATTCAGGTTTTATGTTCAGATTTATATTGGTACAGTACAGGTTTCTACTTTCACCCTTTGCATTCTGAATAAACTTACGAGTTCCCCTCCTGGCATGTAGCTGCATCAGCCGGAGCTGCAGGAGCTATGGTCTGATTGCTACCTTAGATATTATCTTTATAGCAGTTTAAGTGCCTAGGCAGAGGGAGTGAATATAGCTTAAAGATTAAACATTCAGCTTATAACCTTTTGTGGTAGTACTTGGGCTACAATTCTTATTTTGTAACATCTGATTGACTTTGTAGATCCATGTAAACGCGGCTGATTTGTAAAGGTCGGGTTTGAGTGTTGTGGCTCCTAATATTCAATGTCCTTCACGCTTTCATGCATGGAATTTGCATTCCCCAATTGGTCTGACACTCCCTCCCTCCTTTTCCCCTCTAAATGTCCTGAGGCCATTGCACATAGATAGAGTTTTGGGTGATTATATTAAATGTGATATGAAGCATACCTGTTATTAAAGTCAAGGCAAACTACTTCCAAGTTGTTTATATGCTGATTCTATGGCAGTGAGGTCTGTTGATTTTTCCTTCTTGCTCTATGTGGGCTGTGAAAAGAAATGGAATCGTTCCTTTCACTAGTTACTTTCTGAATGGTTTTTGGTAGCAGAGCTATTGCACACCTACACACTTTCCACGTGAGCAAAATAACAGCTGTCCTGATTGGGGGCTGCTGAAGCCAGCCCACCAGGGAATGCATGAACCATGAAAATTGCCTTTCAGGATTATATCTCTCTGTGTTCTCAGGAATACCAGGAAAATGTGCATTGAAGTTTTGCTTTATTATGTTTGCATAACCCATTACTTAGCAACATGTAAATGTGTCCTTTCTCTTGTTTCAAGTCACCGTATGTTTGTGTGGTGACATGAGAAGCCTTGCCACAGCCCTTTTCTTCTATGAATAATTTGGGGTGTTTGCGTATGTCCAAAACAGTCTTTTGTCTTACATGAATCTTCATTGGTTGTAAGGCAGCATAGGAAAGAATTGTATGCGCAGACAAAAACAGCTGTGGTGAACAGAGCACGTATTATGGGTATAGAGTACAGGTCAGTACAAAAAACCTATCTGATCAAGGTGGTCTTTATCCATACAGGGTCAGACCCGAGATGGCTGTAGTCTGCAACCTTTCCACTAACCAATTTAGTGGCCAACATATAAACACCTAGAGAGTGGTAAAAATGGGGCATGCTTAGGTGAGACTTGCCCCAACTATTTTATGCTCTTTGAAGTATTTTCAGTATGTGGCTTTTTCTCAGCTAGATGAAATTGTTCGGTCTCCTTTTGAACTTAGGTCAGGCTTTAGGACCCACAGTCATCTCTGCAGTGAATTCCACGTGTCATGTTCTCTTGTTGATTTTCAACCTGGCTCCTGGTAGTTTGATTGACAGTCTGCTAGTTCTTGTTTGTGATCAGTCACACTCTAACCAGCAATGATTTTGCAGATCTGCTGTCTCACATAGCAATAATCTTTCAGGTTCCTGCACAGAAAACCTGTACAGGCAGTCTTTTAAGACTGAGGACAAACCTAGTGACTTAGAGGGAGCATGCAGTGTTGGAAGGGTCCAGTCAGCTGGGTGGATTTGCAGGAGTAGTCTTTAAATACACTTCTAGCTCTGTGGCTCATCTGAAACTGCTCTTTTTACTCCATAATCAGCATTTCTGATTTTTTTTTCCTAAAAATCTGATTTGAATACATCTTCTTTTCCTGCTTTCCAAATGTGATAATGATGTAAAGTTTCAGTGTAAATGTGGCAGCTCTCTTCTGAAAATATCTCTGTAAAGTTGTAGCTTTTTACTCCTCTGATAACTTCATTGTATATTCAGGTGTAGTACTTGGTGTTGGCTTGGCAGAACTTGGGAGAGCATGACCTGGCCTTTCTACTTTCTAATGGTTGTTAACTGAAAGCCGGATTCAAACCCACTGAAATGAATGAGCTGCCTTTGGATCCGATCCGTGATTCCTGACTTCATGCATAACATCTTTACTGTACCCAAGAGATAATCCCCAGTCTCCTGAATCTTAGTGTGACCTTAGTCACAGAAACCTTCCACTTAACAAGGAGGAGGGAGGAGAGAGGTGGTACAGCACGGAGTTTGTGTGAACTACTTGAAGAAATAACCTCTTGAAAGATTCAGTTCTTGTAACCCCTGATTATGATCAACATAATGAAATGCATAATTATATGGTGAAAGTAGAAGTACCTCTGTTGCTCAACTATCAAGTCATCTGCTATGGTACTACGGTAGTATTGTATTTTAGTATTTAGTATTTTAGTCTCAGTAATACCTGACAAATCAATTTGGGTTTTTCTTTCATGACCCATAGTCTTGTAATGTGAGAGTTCCTACTAAAAATCTGAATAATCACTCAGCTGTGGAACTCCTTTTCTGAAATGACAATTTTTAACTGAACATGCCACTTGAGAAGATCACCAGAGGTCAGAGCATCACAGTGATTTGTTTTCAGAAGTGCAGTGCATCTGGCAGGTGCCATTGACATCAAAGGAAGCTTCCTGGTGCTCAGATCTCTCTAATAGGCTGTGTAAATATCACCTCTCTCAGAAGAGTAACTTCTTAATGTTGTTTCAAATGCCTAGTATCTCTCAGTTCCCAGAGATAGTTGCAGCTGTCAAGAGGCTGTATTTGCTTTCTTAATTTCTCTGCAATTATTGCTAGTTTTTAACAACTGCATATGCCTTGAATTTCATTTGAACATCTCAAGACCTCTAAAATAAGATATTAATGAAAACAAAGTTGGAGTTTTTTTTGGTTTTCCTACAGGGTCAGTGAATGAATGATGTTTTTGAATGGACTTCACTGGAATTCTGTCCTTTATTGAGTTGAAGATTGATGGGGATATTTAGCTCAGGAAGTTTCCTAGAAACTGAAGACTCTAAAATACAGACTAATAGGTTGTTATCCAAACACACAAATATACACCCATGATTTTTTGAGTCATAAGCTTATGTTTGTTGGGTTCAACTAAGAATTATCAGGATGTTTCTGGGGTAATGTGGGAAGGGGAGAAAATGGTTTATCAGGCCAGGAACAATGAGGGATGGATAGACTTAGGACAGTTGAAAAATGCATAGGAATTTTTGCCAAGTAAATTGCCTTTGGGATGCTCAGTAAGCAGGGTGAAAGACACCTGTTTGGGGATGGTGTGGTTTCCTCTATTCTGAGTTTTCCCACAGACATGTAGGCCTGAGGCAGCAGCAGTCGAGGTTCAGATTTCCCCAAACCTTTTGAATGTGGAGAATGCAGATAAGGAATGTCATACTTCGCATTCATGTCTGCAGCTTGAAATGGGTCCTGTTGAGACAAAAAAGGTAAAGCTGCTCTTGGACACATCATCAGTTTCATGGAGGAAGAGAAGTTGTGGCTCCTCCAGAAGTTGTCAGAGTTGGGCCCTGTGTGTTTCTCAAATGGCATTTCAGATTTTCTCTGTTTTGTTTGTCAGAAGCCCTGTTTTTCCTATCCGCGTGATACCCCAAGCTCTTAGGGCAAACAACCTTGTGTCTTTGCTCTAGCTTCCTTTCTGTTTTAGCCTCATTCTACAGCGGTTAGAAAGGAAGCGAACAAAAATGTCATCCTCTCTTTCTCTGTTGGTCTGTTCTTCCCCTCCCTGCTGTGTTCCTGATGCCTGAATACAGGATGCTAGCAGTTTTGCTCAAGTAGATTGCAGGCACAGGAGTAACCATGCATTATTTTTTTTTTTTATTGGCGGTTGGGGAGGAAACATATGAACACACACTTTGTGACACATTCAGTGTTAATATCACCTTGCAGAACTGTGTCATGGAGTAAAACTGAAATTGCACAAGGAGTACCATGAAGCCACATGAATATACTTAGAGCTCTTAGATGCTCTGAGCTGAACAGTTTTCTCAAACTCCTCCATATAAGCTTGATTTAGTGGCTCACTACAAAGTTTCCTGCTGGCTCTCCAGTTGGTGAAACTACTTATAATGTCTCTACGTGTTTTTTTTCTAAACATGTTAAGAGACCAAAGGCAGGCATTAAGCAGGAAAGTGTGAAAGATGGAAGGTCTGCTGATTTTTCATTTGCTTTGTTGAGTACCTGCCTTAATTCTAAATTCTAGCCCCATCTTCCTCTGGAGATGCACATGCTTGTATTTTCTGCCAAGTTTTTTGAGCTCTATGTAAATGATCAGTCCTTTCCACGTTAGGCTTTAACTTCTGTGCTTCCGAGAAATTTCAGCAATTGAATTCACAAACAGAAATTTCTAATCTGATTTTTAGGTTACTGTCTTCCAAACAATGCCAAAGGTTTTCTTTACCTTCGTATTTTGAATGGTCATTCATCCAATTTGTTCAGTTTGATCTGAACAGAGCCTTTCAGACAAATTTCCACACTTTGAGTATTTCAAACCAAGGTGAAGGTCTGAAATCTTCCAAGTCAGACAGTCTTTGACACAGCGTTGCCTGTCAAGCATGTATTTCTGAGGCCTAACTCAAGCATTATTTTCAAGCCTGCAGTAGTTTTTACCGGGTGAGAACCTGCTGCTGATCTGTGTTACTGCTTTAAACTTCAACTTGAAGTGTAAGACCTGGGAAAGACATCTTTCATTGGGGGATTTTGTCTGTCTTGTTTCTTCATATATGCTCTCATCCATCAGAATTTTGCATAGTATTAAAGATGGTTATCCTCAGAAGGTCACTTGGAAGTGGTTTCAGTTGAACCATGCTGACACATGCCATAGACATGGCAGCTAAGAGATAGGCAAAGCTGAGGCAATGCAAGCATTCATTCCAACATTGAGATGCCTTAATGAAACCAGTTAAACAATCTCACACCCTCCATATTTGGATTTGGTTTGGTGTGCAGAACATCCCTTCATGGATCCTTTTTAACCTCTAATGAGGAAAACAATAGGTTTATATCTGGCAATGTGATAGACGTTTATGAATGTAACTTGAACTGTAAAATGGAACTGTATTTCTGTGCACAATAAATACAGTGAATATTGAAAACATTCTTTTATTAGACTCAAGAGTGAGTCTAATTCAAGTACAGTGGTTCAGCAGACAATTTAATTTTGTAATTTTTCGCTTAAGAAAGGTGATGCAAAAGTTTCCCTGGTGACTGTACCACGTCCGTGTCCTTGCACACCCTGATGATTTCTGTATGGCACAGCTCAGCGGAGCTCAGCTTCCTGGCCCGTTCCAGGCAGGAAGGTGGCCCTTTGGTCAGGGAGGGAGCTGAAGATCCAACCCAATCTGAGTTCCCTGTGCAACTTTGCCTCTGTTGTTTCTGTCTCTCTCAGCTTTATAGGCTGGATTGGTTCTCAGTGCTTAATAACCTACTAACCAACCCTGACAATTAATGTATGCTGTAATTGATATGCTGCTGCTTAAATGAGAGTGAGTGGGAGGATTGGGTTATCTGGAAGGAGGCTCGGGTTCCCTCTGTCACGGTTGGCTACTGCTGCTGGAGCTTTTTTTCTTTTTTCTGAGGTTCTCAAACTAAACTATAGTTTCCAGATTTCTGGGCTATGGGACACATGTCACTGTGTGTTGTAGAATCAAGGCTGAGTAGTGAAGGGTGGTGGTTGAGTTGGTTTGCTGAAACCTCCCTTGTAATAAGGTAAAATGCAAGGGGAGTTGGTCTGTTTTCTCAAGTGTGCTGACCGGCCATGTTTTCCTGTTCACAGGGGCCCTCAGGAGAGAGGTCAAGACCTGTGTACATCTGCAGTAAAAAAGAGGGATGGCTCTGAAGGAGATTTGTGTAACAACAGGATCTATAAGAATATTCTGTCTTTGATGGGACTGAGGTTGTAGTTGGAGTGGAAAGACACATGCATTTTAAGTGCCAAAAGGGCAAAACACGTAGTTTGTCATCAGTAGTTGCAATCTTAGCCAGACAGTGTAATATTTGTGATTATATAAGAGGAGAAAAAAGTCTATGTTGCTTGATTTTAGCTGGTTTCTGCCATTTTCCAGATTCATATGGGATCTCTGGTCATCCAAATTGCATTGCATAGAGTGGAAAGCCTCGTGTTGACTACTGTGGACCAGCAATCTGAAGGTGAACTCTTACCTTGTTAGCCCAGGTCATAGCTGAAGCTTGTTCAGTGCAGTTTTAACATGGCAATTAAGCTATAGCATTCACAAATGCTCCTAAGGATAGGGAGAGGAGCCTGACTATTTGTGACAGGTGTTGCATAAAGCTATTTGTGTTATCTTTGATCTATTGAATTGCTCTCACAGGGCAAAAATGCATAGAAAGATGACATAACATGTTATTTTATCTACTCATTTTACTCTTCAGCCTAGAAAAATGCATAGAACATATTAATTCCCTCTTGAATCTCATCCTGAAACCAAGTCATTGATGATAAAGCACTTAGTACAGTCAGTCTATCGTGTAGCACCTACTATACTCTTCAGTGATACTCCATAGCAGTTCAGCTGAGAGACACTGTTGACTTATACATATTCCGTGCAGGGAACGGGCCCTGCAAGAGAGGGGGGCGAAACTGCAGTGGTTGACTCTGGTAAAGAGACCAATGCTGACCTTTGCCAGCTGAAAAACTCATTTGATTTTCCAGATTATGAAGTCCACTTGAATAGATCATTTCCCTCAGAAAAGGTCACTTCTGACACAACTCCTTTTTCTAACAGGAGGAATGTTTTGATAGAAATTACAAAAAATAACCTTTATTTCTAAATCAGGCAGCATTAGCATCTCTAGGCTTATCCTTATGAAAAGCATTGCTGGCATGAAAGATACGAAGTTCCTGTGCTAATGAGGATTCAAAAATAGAGTTTAGCTTGGAGCTAAGTCCTGAAAGCTGACAAACATCTGAGTCTTGTGCTAAATTGAACAGAAGGTGCTCAGCAGGTCTTAGTATCTGGCCTTTACTGAACAGCAGGAGACAGGCCTGACTGACATAAGGTGGGCTGAGTGTGCTCTAAAAGGGCTTTGTTCACCACTTGATGGGTTTGTAAAGCTCTGGCATTGGTCACTCGCAGCACTATTACTATCATTCCTGTAAGCAGTGTAGTGAAGCTGTGTAGATGTTGAAAGGTAATGATTTGGCAGTAGTGAAAAGGAACTTTCCTCCAGCCACTGCCCCAGAAAAGTATTGTTGGTGCTTGCTTCATAATTAAAGAGTGAGCTACCTTGTGTGGTACATATTCAATCACTTCTTTTACCCAAACTTCATACCTACATGCCAGTTCCAATTCTGTACTAGGACTACAAAGCAGAATGTTCATTACTCCATGTATGCTCCCTTGCTCCAAAACAATAAAACACAACCTCTTCGGACAGATGCTCACAGATGATAAGAATTTGTCAACTTCCTTTGAAGTCAATGTAGTAGTTGTGTGTTGCACTGTCTGAGCATTTGGCCTAATAAAACTGAATTTATAGTGGAATCTAATAATCTCCTGGTACTGAGACCATGTAAGAGTTTACAGGCTGACCTGGCCAACACCCTCAGGAGCTCTTCTTTTACTTTTATCTTTTTCACCTAGACTGCTCTGACATTAAGCCCAGTTCCTGGGAGAACGATCAAAGACCATTTCAGGAATGCTAGTTGCAACACAAAAGACATGCTTTTGTATCGGAAGGACAATCTATACTGAGAGAAGATAGATTTTTCTCAATTCATACACATCTACATCTGCTTTTCAGTTTTCTTGTTATATTCCCTCTACTAGTTAAAATTAGTGTCTAGTTAATCTACAACTGTTGACTCATGGCTTTGACCCTGCAGTTATAGTACTAGTTCACTTCTTTGGGGGAAAGAATATTGTCTAGTTTAGTGCAGATGAAGTTACTTCTTTCTATCATATCTTATCGGTAGGCATAAAATTGCAGGCAGTATATGCAGTATTACTACTTCCTCTGCCTGTGATTGCTTTTCTGGTGCTTGCACCCACACGCTGTGCTGTATTGGCTTGGAAAGTCCACAAGTTGTTACAGAAAATACTGTGTGTGAACTGTGTTGTAAGATTAACTGTGGAAATAACAGGTTTTGATGGCAAGACTCTCCAGGCAAGAATGGGAAAGTGTTTTACAAAGATGGTCTGGAAACAATTATTCTTACAGAATCAGTCTCGGTATTGGCCTAACTCTGGTGGCATTGATTAACTCCCTTGGACTTGGATGTTAGGTCACAGCTGTCTGTTTCCAAAAGCACCACCTTTGTTCACAGTGGGTGTGTTGGCTTGATGATAGCCCCAAATGGCACAGGTTGTCCTCCAGCTTGTCAAATTGAGTGTGCAGGTGTCTTAAGAGTTGCTGTTCTCTGACATTACTGATTGCACCC
Organism: Balaeniceps rex; assembly: GCA_013401315.1. Taxonomy (NCBI): domain Eukaryota; kingdom Metazoa; phylum Chordata; class Aves; order Pelecaniformes; family Balaenicipitidae; genus Balaeniceps; species Balaeniceps rex. Next base: position 83,428 of record VYZW01003003.1, on the reverse strand, counting down.
GATTCACATGTGGTTGGTTTTGGCACAGTGGTGGTGGTGGTGGTGTGGGGGGGTGGCTTATAAAAGCTCAAATTAAAATTTCATTTCAGTCGCAGACACAAGAGACAGTAGTTGGCAGGTTCTGCTGCTTGCCTTCACCAGGATATCCAGTTCTGTTTACTTGAATGATGTCTAGCAATTTTACCCATAAGACAATTGTGAAATGGTTGGTGGGGTAAACATGTTCACTGTGGATCTAGGGGACAGTGATCTTTCAAGAGATGGATGCTACCTACAGCACTCAATATTTTTGAAGGACTTTGCCCTGATCACTCAACTTAAATAAGTTTCCCTAATGTTTTCTGGATGCTCCAATTGTTAAGGGTGATTTCTTGCAGGATTTCAGGTTGGTTATTAAGGAAAAGGCTTTCAAAAACTTGCTGGACTTGGGTGCAACTGTCATGCAAACTTGAATATGTTTTATGTAACAGCAGTACTGGTGGTGTCTCCTTTCAGTCTGTTTTTCTATGGAAATGAGATTTTTTTGCTTTTTTTCATGCTTATTATATGTTTGTGATTCTCCTCCCCACCCTGTTGTCATTGTTGACTTACAAATTTGTAGAACAGAGGGCTGAAGGAAATTCAGCTTCTGCATGAGTAAAGCAGCTGAAGAGAAGAGAATCCACAAGGAAAGGTTGTAGTATGAGATCTCCTTTTATTAGACATCAAAGGATCACCATGGGAACACAGCCTTTCAAAATGAATTCACAGGTGATTACTTGTTAGGGAGTTATTTTTTATTTAACATTAGTACATGGTGGGACAGCTTCTCTCAAGGGACAGTTTGTTTCTGCAAAGCCATAGCTGAGAATACCATTCGATTCTGAGTTTCTATTTTGGTTTTGTGTTTTCTACACTAGTAGAAATGACACCTAGGACATGTGGGTTTAGCTTTAGCCTCTGATTATGCCCCAAGCTTATTCTGGACCTAGCGTCAGTCACTGAATGCCTCTGGGACTTGAGACGTTATTTCTCATTAAAGCTAGGGATAAAGTGGTGCTCTTTGTATCTCTTGCCTCACTAGAACTTAATTTTCTCTTAGATTTTGTAGCACACCTCGGCCCCCAGGAGTAAAGCATCTGCGTTGTAATGTAGCAGGTCAATAACAAACATATCTTAACTACAGCAGAGTCAGATTAATTAAAATGCTTGTCTTCCAGCACATGCAGGCTATCAGCCGGTTCTGGGATTCAACGTGTCTTTGAAGTGCTCTGGACTGTCATTTGCCTGTTTGGATTAATTTGTTAAATAGTGTATGTGACACACACTTGAGTACAGAGGGAGACACAGTGAGTGTACGTAAGAATGAAGACACCTGGGCAGTAATGGGCAGTGCAAGAAAAAAATGGAAGTGCATAGCTAGGATGCTGTGAGGTTTAGAGAGAGGATTAACAGAAAGCTCACATGTATGATGGCTATGGTCATTTAACCATAGTTTTCTTAGAGGAGTCATGCTAGTAATGGGGTATGACTGGCAGAGCACTGTTTGCCCTGGATAGACAGACACGATAATAGTGGAGTCCTAGGAGGGAATTATTTTCAAAGATAGCTTAATTGTGTTCAGTCTTCCTTTATAAACAGAAGTACTGTTTTCTTGTGGAAATCAGGGGAAATACAGGTTGGTTGGAAGATGTAGCTCTGTGGTTTCTGCACAGCTGCAATGGCTTGCTATGCTAGACAGGGTTACTAAAGAGGCTGAAGCTCCTCCAACATCCTCTTATACTATCAAGTTCATACCTGATAGTACATTAGAAACCTTGGAACTTCCATCTGGCACTGCTATAAATGGAGTTTCTCAAAATGAGAGATCAGGCCAAGTAGACTCTGTTGCCTTACTCTGTTTCAAGAGATACACAGAGAGATCCAAAATGGTGACAGTACAAATTGAGACCTTTTTTTTGCTCTTTTTGCTTTAACTTTGAAGAATGAGCTAAATTTAGCTCGCTTTTTTGAATTTACATAGAGTACTTAGCAGGACAGACTCTTGAATGAAGTCAGGTGACAGTTCTGCCCAATACACATGAAAGCAGAACCCCAGCTGCAACCCGACGAACATGTTAGCTTCTTGCCTGCCCAAATAGTGCCTGCACCATAAAACAGGCTTAGAATAAAATCAGTCCTTCACAGTGATGAAGCAACTCAGTCTGGTTTAATGAGATCAGGAAAATAAAAAGGAAAGAGGAAGCTGAAGCAATGACAGCAAGAGAAGGAAGTGGAGAGACCAAAGGGGTTTTTTGTGTTGGAGTATAACGTGTACCTAACAGCTGCAGAACTCAGTAGGTTTCGTTAAGAAATTTTATGGGTGAGCTAGATGTAATTTACTTCTAATAGTCCCAAACACTACTGATCACAGGGATATTACTAATTTCTTTTGAACTCTGCTGTTGTAAGGGAGTTGAGTTGTTGGGTTTTTTTCTGCAAGGGCTACAGAAAACCAAAGGAATTGCTAAATCCAGCACAAGAAACATTTAAAGCAGCTATAAAACAACAGAAAAACCTATACAGGGAGTTAGAGCAGTGTATTTATAGGGGACTACTGTGCTACTTGAAGGGATTTAACAGACCAAAATAAAAAGAGATTGTGTTAAAGATGATGGTTTTAAGCAATAAGGTAGTGCATTCTGCAGAGAAATAGCTGGACTGGGATTGTCATGCGTGAGTGTGTTTTTACAGCTTGCATGGGGTGGGAGAGGTCATATGGGCAGCCATATAGCACAAGTGTCCCTGTCCAAAAAAGTTGATCACTCCACGTGACAGCGGAAAGAATAGCATGTCTGTTGACAGCTGAGTGATCCAGTGCTGTGCTACTCTCCATCTTGCTTTCCTTGTCTGCGGATTCCCCCTTTTCTTCTCCCATCCTTCTGCCTGGCTTGTAGAGTTGCTAACTCTACCAGAGAGCGCAAGATGGGAGCATGTCTTCATGGCCCATCAGCACAAACACTGGCACACACAGTCAGCTGTAGGGAGTGTCTGTTGCCCCCTCTGCCCCTTTTGCCTTTCCTTTTAGTATTTCTTGTCCTGTAGTGCCATCGTAGGCATAAGGAGTTCTTATCATGCCGGGCTTGTGTCTTTCTGAGTCTGTTGCCTCATAGAAGATTTTGCAGTAGCTCCCTGGTTACCCTGCCAACCTTGCCTTTCTGTTGCAGCCCATGTTGGTACTTGGCTTGTTTCCTCCCCAGGGCTGGTAGGGAAATGCGGCTCTTCTCTTAAATGTGGTTAGCTCCTTGCAGTATTTGCATATGTCGGCATCAGCTCAGAGGCCCTGTTCTCCCTTTCACTATTTATAGCTGTTAAGCCCCAGCTGTTTGTTTGTTCCAAGCAGTATCACTCCCTGCACCTCACCACCGTGCTTATGGAGTACCAGGGGTCTCTGTTTCAGTGTCCCTGTGGCAAGGTTGTTTCGTGGCAAGCAAGGAGAAACTGCCTGGATTCTCTGCTCTCCGTGACTGACTTTGTGGGTTTCTTCAGCAACTCTGACAGGCAGAAAAAAAATTCTGCTTCTGCAGCTTAGATGGCTCTTTCCTGTGAAATGTGACAGAAGATGGTGCTAACCTAGAGAATATGGAGGCATGCTTAGTTGTGGTTGCAGAAAAGATGATTTGCGGTGTAGACTGGCTTGGTCTCATACATTTTGGTAGTAATGCAGCATGTTGCTACACTAAGAAAAGAACCGAGCCATCAGTTTGAGATGCATTAGATTCACATGAAACTGTTTTTCACTAAGTATTTCAGGCCTTGTGGTTAAAAAAAAAAAAAAAAGAAAAAAAGATAAATCCAAATAAAAATGGTAGAATTGGATCCAGGTTCAGACTAGTGTTGGTGGTTTGCACTTGATCTTCTGTTTTCCAAAATCTGTAAACAGCCTGAGATTCGAGAGACTGTATCTTTGCAAATATTTCGGTAATTCAGAGAAGTTATGTTTGGGTTCCCTCAAGAGGCTTTTGAAATGAATTAGGACCTAAATCTCCATGGTCATTTAAAGCTTTGAGACCCCGCATCAGCTGGTTTATGCTTGATTCTGGTTCAAGTTGTTATTTATGGGGCAGCAGAATCATCCCAAGGAAGGCAACATCCCTGACCGCAGGACCTTACAGTTTCAGTGTGTAAGCAGCAAGTTTGAGGAAATCTTATGGTCTTGACTGCGGTTCAGGGTGAGGAATTCAAACCCAGCTAAGTTTTGTTTAGTCATTGATTTTGTTGCACTTATTTTGCTTAGCTCGGATTTCAGCAAGCAAGGAAGGAAGGAAGGACACCTGAAGGAAGACACCTTTTGACTCATGAATATTTTGACTGCTACGGACTTCAGAGCCTAACATGAATTTCTGCTCTGACTGGTCAAGTTACAGTCTTAGCCATATAAAAGCATATTCTGCTTGGTGACCAGCTTCTGGGAATCATGTTCTCTTCCCTTGAGAGAATTTGCTATATTCCTTAAAACATCCGGGACGTGGCTTTTCATTAGCCATCATAGCCTATAGACTTTGCTTTTTCAAAAACATAATTATTTCAAAATAATAAGTGCATGTGAGTGTCCCTGTAGTACAAGTGCAGTGCACCCCAGGTGCACAAGAGTAGCCATACTGGGTGAGACTCAAGGTGTGCCAGTCCCCTTCTGTGTTTTCTGGCAGTGGTCTGTAGCAATGCTTATGGGCGGCTGCATGAAGTGGGGCGATGACACAGTGATGCATGTGGCCCAATGCACCCTTGTAGCACTCTGGGACTGCATGGAACAGTTTGTGAGTAGAAGTCAGTGACGGATTGGGTTTTTTCAAGGAATGTTTGCTGTGAGATAAATAGGCTGAGGCTGGTGATGTGTGAAATCAGCCTGAGCAAATTATCCTCACTCATAATGTCTCCAATTCTTTTATCTGAAAATGGGTCATATTTTGCACTGAGGCTTAAGGGCATTCCTCGAAGCAGTGAAGATGGTCCCTCCCAAGGCTGCTTTGTGGCAGCAGGTCACTCACCTTGGATGTTAGCAAACTGCCTGCTCAGGTCCAGGTCTGAGCATGCTGCCTCCCCCACGCTCCTGCCCTCAGGTTCTCCGGGGCTCCCTTTGAACATGCCCCTGCATGTTTACCTGCGTTTAGATGCCCTTTGCTTTAAGCACTATGTTTATTCTGTAAGATAATCACCCCATTCTTACCTGTACCTTCAGCATGGTGCTTTTAGTTTGCAGAGAATGCTCTCTTTAAGGGTCATTTTCTACCCTCTAATTTGAAGGGACAATTACTTCATTCAGTGGTAGCCTCACTTGGGATTTGAAATTATATCTCTCCCCAACCCAAAATGCAGTTGGAAATGTAATCTGGTCTCAAGTAGTGATGTGGGTCCAAAGTTAGTGTATTGTCATCTTCTTTGTATTTCACTTCATGAAGTGTATTTCAGAGCATGTTTCAAGCAACAAGATGCTTGCAGTACGGAAATATTACATTCCTCTGCTGATAAAAGTACGTATGAATTCCAACTAAACATGTAGTAAATGTAATTAAACGTGGGTGCTAAAAGCTGGAGTACAGAGGCAAAAAAAAAAAGGACTGACTTCACAGTGATCCTAAGCTTGTAGGGTTTTCCAGATTGTCTAATGAGAGCTAACTGTGCTCAACATATTGAGGGGAAAAAAGCAGAACCTTTTTAGTTACATGCCTATTTAACACATTCAAATCAGAAGCAATTAGTTTCATGATAGTGCTTCATGATTTTTAATCCACACCAGAGTGGCTTTGTGGCATCTTTCCAGAAACAGCTCAAGTCATATGTATTTTCTTTAGATTTCTGATAAGGTGGTATGATTGCTCCTATTGTGTTGTTTCCTCACATGAATACCTCTAGTCTCTTGTCTTTCAGGACTATTTGCAGGCTTGTTATGTCTAATAGTTACAGTAATTTCTCATTGTTGCTGCTTGCTAAAATGCCCAGAAAGCTTTGGGCAAGACTGAGTCTTTCTTATTTTAAGGAGCAGCTTTGAATTTTTGTTTGTGTGCCCAGTGTGACCCTCTCAAGACTTGTTAAGCAACTGATAGAGGAAATTATTTTTTTCCTGAATGTAAACAGTTTAGAACAAATAAACAAACATTCTTAAATGGGTGCTTTATTTAGTCTTGATTTACCCAAGGACTTCAAGTGTTTAGTTTAAACCAAACATGCTGCAATACATCATCCTATAAAAAGATGTTGTTTAATGAAAAGCACAGGAGTAGTTTGTTTATCGTTCTTCTCCTCCCAAACCCGTGCCCAAGGTTCTGCTTTTCCAATATTCACCCTAGTTGCAAGGAACAGGGCTGTGGAGAATATAGACAACCCCCCAAGGAATAAAGTACCTAATGCAGTTGATAGTCTGTTTCTTCTGCAATGGGATGGACAAAGCAAGAGATACCTTTTCTCTTTTAAAGGTGAACTGAACACGTACTTCACAGGTTTATTTTAGGCCTTCATTCAAGGAAGGTTTAGCTGCTTTTAGGAAACAAGTTGAAAGAAATAAGCTAGCACAATCACTTCCTCAAACCCAAGCGCAGTCTTTTGGGGTGTTACTGTCATTTAGGGATGGGCTCAGGAGGTTTGTAGGAAAGATGGAGCTTTTCAGTGTTAGGTCAGTACTGTGGTGTTCCAAGGTCCCAGAGGGTCTGAAGCTGTAAGCCCATTTTAATCTTACTGATAGCTATCTAACTAGTGTTATATCTACTACTTAGATCCAAAGCAGCATGCTTTGCTGGGACTGTTTGTACTTTAATTGATTTGCTGGATCAGAGCTGTAAGGGACTAATTTCTGTATTAGTGAAAAGCCCAGAACTGGCAACACCTCTTCCATCATCTTCATTTGAACAAAAACAAGCTAATGAAAAGATCCCCGTTTATTTGATTTTCAGTATCTTAATTCTAAAATACCAGTTGCTCTTAGGATCAACTGTAAAACTCCAAAATGGCCAGAGGACTTCATCAGCCTGAGGCAAAGCTGTTGTGGCAGATGCTGCTTGTTGTGGCTTTGCAGCCTTCTGTGCCCTCTCATATTGTTGTCTCACAAAGGGAGTTCGTTACCCGGTGTGCAATAATCCAATCCACACACTTGAGTCGAGATACCGATTTTATTTCATTTCTGCGCAGAGATGGGTGCTAGGTGGTAACTCCACAAAGCTAGCATACCCTTATAGTAATAGTTTAACATATTTATACTTATGTTGCTATATCTCACTCCTTTATATCAGCATATTGTACCATCATTGGTTCTTAGTCTCTTCATCTTGATTTAAAGACACAATGTTCCGTAATTTCACTGCGCAGGCCCAGTGGGTAAGGGTCTTCATATGGAGGCGAGAATATTTTAGCAGAGAGGTGTGTGTTTTCCATGCAAATGAGTGTAGTTCATTTAAAGTTCATCTACTCTTTTAGTTCACATCAAATTCCATGCTCTGCTGCCCAAGTATTTCTTTGTGAGTGATAAGTTTCTGCTTTATCTAACATTTTGTCCTTGGGTAAATTTCATTCTCTACTAGCTGACCTCGACATTATGTTACTTGAGACATCAATATGGGGGACACACAGCAGCTGCAGAGCAAGCTTGAGGATGGGGACTTGGCCCACACAGTTGACACGAATGGAGAATCCATGTGTTTTAAGGGTATGTTTAAGCTGTCATGATTACTCACTTTGAGTATATATTCTGATCAAGGATTTCAATATTGATTCTGAAAATCCTTAAATCCCTGGAAAGGCTCAAATCCAAAGCAGCTTACACTTTTTCTGCATCCCTCTCAAAGTTCCTGTGTTTTTCTCCAGACCTGTTGACCTGTACGATCGACATGTGAAAAGCTATTTGTTAATCATGGTTGGTGTTTTATTTATATTTTCACTAAAGTTATCAAAACCAAAAAAATTGGGCATTTGTCTTATGCAGGGACGATGTTTGTTGCAGCAGCAGGAATTGCTGCTTACAGTACACCTCATAAAGGCCAATGAGCACTTCTTAGCTGCTGTTGAAGAGCCTTCTTACTTTTTTGACTCGCTGTCAGGTGCACTGCGTGAGCCAGGATTTCATAGGAGGAGTGTGTGTGTAGATGCATGCATGTGTCCATGGGAGAGAGAAATCTCAGGCCCTCTCCTGTCAGGGTTGTTGATGTTTTGTATGTGTAATGGCAAAGCTGCCTTGGCATTGTTTTTTGCGCTCTGTGCAGTGAGTGCCTGCACTTTGCAGTATTTACTTAGAGCAGTGTTGAAAAGCAGATCATCTGGAGTTGATATAAATCATAAACTGAGCCCTTCTAAGGGCACAAAATGTGCTGGCAGCCTTTTCTGCAAGGAAATAATTCTCCCCGTCTGTGATTTTCTTTACAAGAGGATTCTAAATGTATCTCTCATCTCCTGATGATGATTAGGAATAAGCCTATTGCTGCATTATAGGGTTAGAAGTCAAATGACTCTTGAAACCTGTCTTAGAGTATGCTGGGTGCAGTGTTACTGCCTGACTTTAGTTACTCGTTTAATAATGATACATGCTATCACTGAAATCATATGAAGAAGAGGAGTTGTATATGTAGTGCTCCCTGCTATAGTACATCTGGCTTCTGGGAGGGAATGTGACACGCAACTGTTATGGATCAGAGTTATCCTGAAATCTGTGCATTTACTCTTCTCTGCCATGGGTTCAGCAGCATTACGGCAAGAGGGCCCTGTGAGAAATTATTTAATCTTTTTCCATGTCTTTCGGTTAGATTTCATTAAAATTGATTTTTGGAAATTTGGAGGCAGGGTCAACAAAAAACATGTTTCTCCCCACTGGGAAGAGGTAAAGCAAATAATTCCCAGACACTGGATTTGCTGCCAGAATTGCTTTTGATCTGTGTTTTCAGAAAGAGAAGTTGCACCTGTGAATGTTGGTCTCAAGCATACCTGTTGAAGCTGTTTGACTTGCAAATGCCATTTGCATGTGAACCGGGAGAAAAAGGCAGCATACAAACAAAACCTTTGCAGGCGAAGAGGCTGTGCAGATAGTGGACACTTACTCCACATGTATTTAAGGTGCAGTTTGTAATTGCTGATTAAAAATAATGACCATTTCTCCATCAGCAGTACTGCTGCTTGGTCAGTAATAGTGCAGATCTGTACCTTTTCCCTGGCTCAGATACAAACATAATTTATTTGCGTGTTCAGTGGGGACTAGTGCCAGGATCTCTCGTAGCATATAAAACATTCAGACAGGATCCCACTGCTTACTGAAGTCTCTGTTAGGATGAAATGATCAAAGTGTTGTCTCACAAAGGGAGTTTGTTACCCGGTGTGCAACAATCCAATTCACACACTGAGTCGAGATATTGATTTTATTTCATTTCTGCACAGAGATGGGTGCTAGGTGGTAATTCCACAAAGCTAGCACATTGAATCATCAAGTCAGCATCTACTTACACACACTATTACACCATATTCAATTTCCTAATACATACGCAGTATTATGATTAGATATGATTGGTTAAAATCTCTTTGCCTACTATTTAAATTAATGAGCATGCTCAGTTGTCCTTCAATTTGAGTCTGGGGTGTAATTATGGTAGGGGGCTCATAGGTCACCATCTCCCCCTGCCAGAATTACCTTTCACCTAGTTACTGTTTTTTGGCACCTTCCATGAGCATGCTCAGTTGTCCTTCAATTTGAGTCTGGGGTGTAATTATGGTAGGGGGCTCATAGGTCACCATCTCCCCCTGCCAGAATTACCTTTCACCTAGTTACTGTTTTTTGGCACCTTCCGGGATAGGATGTTCCCTTTTATCAGCTTCTCAGCNNTGGCCTGATACGATGTTAGCTGAGTTTCAGAGTTAGCTTTCAACAAAAGGGGTTTGTGTCAGCTCACTGTATGTATTCTGCATATATGTATTCTCTGTATTCCAGAGCAGGTGAGATTTAGCTCTACTCTTTGAAGTACAGAATTAAGAAGAGGAAGGTGATAGAGACTAGGAAAAGTTTTTTGGAAACTATTTTTCCAGTGCTGCAACTCATGCAAGGGAAGGTGCAAGTATTTGAGGAGAAATAGCCAAATAAGCAAGGAAGAAGAAAAAGAGTGCAAGCACCTGGCATGGAATAAATTAAAGATAGAATTTGGAAAAGAAAAGGCAAGCATGTTTGAAAAACTCCAGTTCAGTTTTAACTTACAACTAAAGTAAGTAATTGAAATTTTCCTTAATAAAAGGAATTGGTTTCTGAAACACAGCTTTGTGGAACTGGATAGGAAACCATTTTTTCCCCTTCTTGATCTAAATTGCATGATTATCAGAGATGAACTTCTCAAAGCAGTGTCAGAGATTTGAATGCACTCTCCTATTAACGAGC
>VYZW01003003.1:53655-66459 GCA_013401315.1 Balaeniceps rex | reverse complement strand
ATACTTGCAAGGTATTGTGTTTCATGAGATGGTGCCTGAGTATCATTTTGGGTTGAAAAAGCTCTTCTCTGGAAAGCTGTTGTTTTCTCTTGGAGGAAGCTGAAGAAGCTTTTTTGGGAACATTTTGTTGTTCTGAATGGGTTCTTCATTCTCCATACACTACTTTTCTTAATTACATAAAGAAGAGACATATTAACTGAAAGGCAGCATGTATATTTAGCTCTACTCAGCATAGCTCTCTGCTATTTTAACTTAGTGAAGTGCATCTATTTCCGTAACAGATTATTTTGGGCTAGTTTGTGTAGCAGTTTCACATGCTTCATATGAAAAAAATTAAGTAACAACCAACCTTGTGAAGTTTTGATCTGTATTGAATAACCCAATGTGATGGTTCAGAGAAGACACTGGCCTATGCTTTTGTTACTGCAGCTGCATGTTTTGCTTTCTTCCCTCTTTCTCTCTCCCTGTCAAAGTTCTTGGCAGGAAAACCCACTCCCCCCGACACTGAAGAAAGCTGCTGAAATGTGAACAGAAAAAGCTAGCAAGAAACCACTGGAGAGAAAATGGGAAGCAGGTACTGGGCACGCACACAGCTGGGCATGTGCCTGTTAATCTCATGGTGATAGAAAGGAAAGGTGTTTAATGGCAGCCGCTTCCTCTCCTTCAGAACATCAGTTAAGTTCCCTTCCTAACAGGAATATCTGTCCTGTTGGAAAGAGATAACTCACAAAGATTTGAATCATCAGTGTTAAATGAAAATAAATGGTCAAGGTGAAATCCTGTTTTCCCTGGTGGTTAGCCTCACTGCCTGGAGGGCTGGTAAGGGTGAGCTTGTGTAACACAAGTTATAAAGGCTACAGTCCCATTAGCTCAGCGCAGCTTGTCTGTGGTTGTGCTTGTGATGTTTGGGAATGGCTGCAGAGCAGAGGAATGGATTTGAAAGATGCTGTGACAGCATCTTATGCTCAGGTGGAGTGAGTGGGAGACCATCAGATCAAGAGTGTAATGGAGGGGAAATCATTCATTCTTCATCCTATGTGATCTTTCCTAAAGCTTGTGATGCCTTAACCAAAAGATAAAATGCTACTGTTTACTAATCTAGCTGTTCCAGATATAACCAAGAAATCTGTGTTAGTACCCCTTAGTAGATAAACAGCAATCTTTCTAGACAGCAGGATGCCTACTGTAAGCAGATTTACTTTCCCCATAACTTCTCCAGGGGTATAATTATTTCTGATTTCCTCATCCCTGCTGCTGTTTCCATTAGTTTTTTGAGAATGACTTTAGGCACAAAGATATAAACGTATCTTATATTGCCGTAAGTTTATTCTCCTAAAATCCAAGTGAAAAAGCTCTGTGGTTTGATTGGTTTTGTGCTATCAGTACTGCTTTATCTTTGTATATGGTTAAACTTGTACTGTTAAAGCTATACAAAGGGTGTGTATTGTCTGTCATTTAGGATATGAAATAACTTAGTTTTACAAAATAGCATACCCCAAGCATCCCTCTGGGTTGTGGACAGCTTTAGTAGAGGTGATGGCTTTATGGAAGGGTTGTGCTGCCAGGTGTGGGAAGAGAGTGAATTAAGACTTTGAAGTGAATCCTTACTCAAGTTGCAGGCCCACAGTGGGAGGAAGGGAGACTTTAAATGTCATGCTGTGTTTCAGCCGTTGTTCTTCGAACAAAAATCCAAGTGAAAACCTTTTCTTCTAGGTATCAGTAATACAGTTCTTACTGATGCTAGTGGGGTCACTTTCATTTTATTTATTTTAGTGACAACCTGAAAAATTGTGACAAGCAGGAGGGAATTTATTCTCTGCTACATAGCATAATGTAACCTTCAGTGCAAGTGGATTGCTTGCCACAAAAGCATGTTGCTGGGAGGCAAGTCCTTCAACCTGATGGCTCTGCAGCCTGAAAAATGGAACAAGCTCTGGGATTCTGTAAGTGGAGTTAGAGTGTAAAGGAGCTCGCATGTGATAAAAGATTCATCACAGCTTATTGTGATAGAGAAAGATGCGGTAAAAGAGGGCACCATTTATGGAATACAGATGAGGAACTCCAGCTGTTCATGTAAGGGATGCTGAATGGTTTGTCAGTGGAGGAGTCTAAATGGAAACGAACAAGGATTTTGTTCAGCTTGACAGGCTATATTTTATCCATCGGATTTGTAATGATGCTGTTGCTGCACTTCCACGTAATAAAGCTGACCTGAAAAGCCAGGGATACCTAGCGACCTGCTCTCTGCAGGATATACATTTTCAGAAAGCAAAAGGTCTTGAGTCAAACCTGCAAATGGGGGTTCAAATCAGGCAAGCAAATAGATTATTAGGCAGAATTACTCACGATAGAATAGTTTCTGAGAAATTAGCCATGGCCGAAAATGTATGAATATAACTGGCCAGTTTGTATGTGACCATTAGAGAAAATAACACAGCTTTTGATTCTATGAGCATGTGAGAACTCTATCTCTGTCCTGAGAATTTAATAGTATAGATCCTAAAAGGAGGAGGTAATAACCTGTAATATAGGGGGGCACTAGCATAACCTAATGATAAACTGGACAGAATGGTGGGTATTCAGTCCTACCTAAGTGAGAAAGGCACAAAGTGTGTTGTTACGCTGCTGCAGCAGTAGCAGGGCAAAAGTGAACTTGAGTCTCAGCCACCATTTCTCCTCTGCATACCATTTGTCCTCACATGGAAGTAACTTCCGCATCATTGCACAATCACTGGCTCCTTGGCTAGCTTCCAATCAGATACACTGGGCAACAAGGAGTTAGAGGAGCACCCGACTTCATTCCTTGCAGCAAGGTATAGGGAAGTGCTCGCTGCTGTGGATGCTCACAGCGGGACCAAGCAGAGGGAGGCAAGCAGGCTTCTCTGCCTGCACTGCTCAGCCAAGAACAGCCTAACCTTGAGAGACAGATGAAGTGAAATATCACTGCAGTGTCAAAGCTACCATGTAATTTGACCTTGAGAGTCAACTGTGATGCAAAAGAAATGTGACTGGAGTGGCCTGGGAGCAGTAGTTGGCTGTCACCGATGCAGATGTACTGGCCCGCTTGAGAGCTGCAGCCTGAAAGAACTGCTAATTTAAAGAGTATTATGGGAAGTTCTCACAGGCTAGCACTGAAGCTGCAAGCTTTGACCGAGCATGCTTAAAGAAGGAAGATGATCAGACAAACTCCCGTGTGCCTCATATGATTGCTGAGATGAACTGGTAAATAGAAAGGCCATTCAGCAGAAAAAAAGCACATGGAGAACCGTTTTTCCTTGTTTCTCCATAAAAAAGGCTGTCTGCATGCAGCAGGTCACTTAGACAACTAAACAGAGTGAGAAGAAATTTGGCTACATCCATAGGAAAATGGAGGAATAATGGGGAAAAATTGTGAAGCAGAACTATGTCACCCTAGGGGCTGAAACAGAAGAGCACTGTCTGCCCATTGCCACAGAAACAGGGTGGCTCTCTTCTTACCTAGGGGTTGTCCAGCCCCATTTTCCTGTGATATCCGTTGCTTCCCATGGCTGATTAATTTCAAAAGGAAACATAGTTATTAGTGATTTTCAGAGATTCCATTTCCTCTTCTCAGTTTTGTGTGCTCCACGTCTGTCATTATCCTCAGTAGTAGCCTTAGACTTTTCTAGAGATGCTTTTTCTTCGCTTTTGTGTCCTTCATACTTGGCAGGGGAGGTGGCATTATTCAGAATTTCTGTTGTGGAGCACCTGGTCCCTGGCACCCCCACTGTGGTCAAAGGTCTTCAAGGACAGAGGCGAAGACGGTGTGCTTCAACAAAATAGTATTTTTGGTAGACAAGATGAGAGAAAGGATGGGAAGTCTGTGTGTTATTCTTCCTGTTTTGTTGGTCAGGAGCTATGTTAGTGGGGTTAAATTTGCTGAGAACTGACTGCAGGTGCTCTCATTTCACATGCAAATCGGTGGCTGCAGGGCCATCCTTAGGCAAAAAAAAAACCCAAACCCAAAACTCTCAGATCCTTCAGAGAAGTCTCTTCATTTCACCCCACCGGCAGGAAGCTTTGTTGCTGTAGGATGGGGGAAGAACATGGCGGGATATCATAAGATTAGCTGCCTCAAAAAAAACAACCAACCAAAAAAAAAAACCCCACAAAATGTGGAAAATACGGTACAAAGTTCTCAGGATGCATCCCAAATGGGACTGTTAGCACTAGTTTCATTTTGAGCACCAATTTATTTATTTTGAATTTACTGCAAGCAAGCTAACAGCTGAGGTGCAGTTACTGCATGGTTTGCACATAGTTCCCATTTGACTCCAGTTATGATGAACTTGCTTTAAATTCTCAGTGAGAGAATTTAGAGATGGCAAAAGTGGCTGTTGGTGGTGCTGCCTTTGAGTATTTATCTCTCAGTCTTCATTATCATCTTGTTGTTCTGTGCTAAGAAGTAGAAAGCCAGTGAGTGCACTTTTATATTTTTTCCAGCTAATTCAGATATTGAGTGGGATAGTTATGGGCTGAAGGACTTCAAGATACTCTTGTGAGACTTCACAGTAGTCGGCTGGAACAGAAGCACTCTTCCAGCTCTTTTACCCCGCTTCTGAAAGTTTTCGCACTAGGGGAAAACAAGCCGTTGTTTCCCTTCCCACTAGTTTAGAAACAGAGAAATGCTTGCACTCTCTCAAATCAAAGCATATCCCCAACAATACTGCTTGCCTTAGTAGTAGTATACATATCATGAAGAGGGTGGTACCCAGCAAAAATGGAGCTGCTTGAGAAATAGACATGAGAGGTCCTGAGCAGCCACCTGGAAAAAGCCATGTCAGTCCCCTTGGAAGGGCATAAAGGGCTGGACTTTCTTGCACCAGAATTGTCTATAGACGGGATTTGGCAAGTAGCGGAGGAATGGGCACAGATCTTGCACTCTGACCAGTCTGGTGCTACTGGGAAAAGTGTCTTTAGCATTACTGATCATTGATAATGAGCGAACCTTTGGAGCACCAGCGAATATCAAAACACAGCCATAATGTAGGAATTAATTTGGACTGCTGCTAGCTCAGCTGGTTAGGCAAGCTTTTGGATTGCTTACACAGGTTCTTGGTCTCTGTGTGTGTGTCTTTAGGTAAAGTTAGGATTGTGTCAAAATTCCCCTGACACCAGGAATGTGAAGCTCCCCCAGCCCAGAAGGGTTAGGTTTGGTTAGGTGGTTTTGTTTTCCTGGTTGGGGGGGTGGGCACAGCTATTCAGGTGATTAAGCTGGTGAGCTATACTGTATTTACAGCATGTGTGTTAGAGCAGAATGAAGTTTCTGGGATTTTCTTTCCTCTTCCCCCCCCCCCCCCCCCTTGTAGGCCTTTCTGGAGAAAGGATACTACTCTCATTTCCTCTGTGGAAATCCCCCTCCCATAATTTTTACAAGCTTGTTACTGTGGTTTTCAGGGAATTTCCGCAGAACTCAGTTTGGCTTCTGTTGAAGTGAGGGGCAAAGCTCCAGCCTGCTCTATGAGAGAGCTGAGACAGAACTTCTAGCTTCTTTGGAAATTCCCATTCAAAAACACAATTCTTTTTACCACTTGTATGTTCTTACTTAGCATTTTAAAATTAATTACTTGTGGTGCAAAGTAGGATCTTATCACTGTGGTAGACTTACTGGCAAATAGCAAGCTGTTCTGTAACCATAGTCCTCCCAGAACTGAGTGAGTCTGATTTTCATAGATACCAGCACCTCTTAATAGCAAGTGCCAACTTAAAAGCCTCAGTTTGGTGTGAAGGGTGTACCAGCAGACCACGTACATGACTGGCTTAGGCAAAACCATGCCTGGTTTGATGCGGAACGCTTACCTGCTGCTAGTTTTTTTTTCATCCCTTTGCTGCATTTTTCTGTGGTATGTCTGCCAAGCACCTGGGCCATAATGACCCCTAGGTGTTTCCCTCACATTAATGAACCTTTCTGCTGTAGGCTGCAGCCCTGGCCTCAGGAGTGGTGCTTTGCTGCCCTGGAGAAAGCATCCCCTCCTGAGCCGCCCTGGGGATGTGCCTGGGTGGCCTGGCAGGGTCCTTCTAGCCCTGGAAGTGTCTTACACGACCTAGCTTGTCTCCAACCTTCCCATGGCACAGTGCAGTCTTTTATCACACTAATTTTGGGGCCAGATCCTCTGGGAGTTGTTGGAGATTTAGACCTTTATAGCCTTGCAGTTGTTATTGTGAGTTTATTAATCTTGCTGGGAACTTCCTAGTAGGGAGAGCTGATTTACAGTAAATAAACAGCAAATTGACTAAAACTAAAACTCTGAATTTTTTGCTAGTTCAGAAATGATGGTATTTAATGACACAGTCAGAAGGAGCTGCAAAGTCTCCTGAGTGCTTTAAAAATTATTCTATGTCAGGATGGGCTTTTAATTCCTCATATTTTGGTAACACCATTTAAATTGACTTCTAGCATATGTCATTGTGTCTGAAAGGTCTCTGCAAATTTTGACTTGGAGATCTGAAGCATAGTGGGTCTCTAAATAATTCCTTAAGGGATAAAAGAAGCATGGGGTCTTTCTGACAAATTGTATTTAGGTGTATGTATTTCACTCAGGTGACTGCTGAGTGAAAGATACTGTGTGGCAGCAAGCAGCTCTGAAGCCAACTGGCATAGCTGGTGCCTGTTTCTGTTTTTCCACAGCATCAGGCTGTTCCAGCCTCTTGTCGGTAAACCTGAGTGTACTGACTATCAGTTGGTTTTATTATTAGCCAAGGATTACTTTTGGGCACTGGATATTTACAGAGCCAAGTAAATACATTGCAAAAGGAGACATCAGGTATAACTCCTAATGGATGTGCATTTGAAATGTGCTTTTTCACTAAACCCTATTGTAACAGGATTTCAGAGCACACTGCACTCAGCACATTGAAATGACTGAGAAGATGCACGAAGTGGAGTGGCTGTGTTTGAGCAGGAGATGAGATTTTGAGTGCTGGTTTGTTCCATTACAGAAATAGGTCCCAGGGGACCTCTGGATCTCTGTAGGAACTTGTAAGAGTCCCGAGGCACACTTGGCATCTAAATTTTAAGATGGTCTCTGCTATAGATAGGGACATCACATGATGTTGGGGAAAGATTTGAAATGCTGCAAACAGGCAGGGACAGCCCAGCTTGTACTGGAATTACAGCCAAGGAGGTGTTTAGGTGCTGAGGCATTCTCCATACAGCAGATTGTATGCTGTAAGAAGTTCCTTTGGGCCTCAGGATTTCAGCTGAAGACTTTGTTACATGCCAGAGATCTCTGGCCTCTATGGAAGCATTTCTTCTTAGTCTCTCTCCAGCAATACTAGCTACCCACCAGGGCTGTACAGTTGGCATGATGCCACGTCGTGTTATTCCTTGGCTGTTCAGTGCAGCATTTCAGGAGCTTCCAGCCAGCCTAGCTCACAGATGTAGTTCAAGGCCTTACCTTCGAGTAATGTTTTGATGTTACCAATGAACTTGCAATGATCTTAAATCAGTAGATCAAATACAAATTAAAAGTATTTATTTAAAGTGTACAAAGCCCACTGGAAAAAAAAAAAAGCAAAGAAATAAAAAGCAAGTTTTAACTGCTCGCACCAGGATAACACCAAAAAGTGCCCCTCCTGTATTTGGCTGTTGTGTTGCAGGTGCTTTCTGGTCCTACATCCCTGGAAACTGATGGCCTAGCTGTAGTCTAGTTAGATTTTTCAGAGAAGACTGTTTCCTGGTGCAGCATATTTGCTTTGTAGTCCTTCTGTCTTTCAGAAATCTTCCAGAAGTTCCATCACATTCAGTCCTTTTTCTGCAGACCTTGTTCGCTTCTGGTAGCTGATGACTGTGACACCTCCTGGGAAATTCAGATATTTCACTGGAATGTCATCTATCACTTTCTGTATGTATTAAGAACTTTCAACAAGGCGTTAAACTCTCTCTCCCCTGTTTTACCCCACACACCTACTCTCAGGAATATACAAACTGTGTGTCATTTACAGTTGGACTCATGATCTTAGAAGTCTTTTCCAACCAAATGATTCTATGGTATCTCTTGAACTGATCTTCATGTTTGTATCAATATTTGTATCAGCTATAGGACTAAATGCCAGAAGCAAGACTGAATTAATGCAGCTCATTTCTGAGACTTGGATGTGGTCAAACATGATGATGATCAAACTTCCACCTGATTGATAGCTTGGGCAAGGGAACCCCTCACAGTCTGTCTTGGAGGACTATTCTTTTAAATGCAGAAGTCTGTGCCCCCTCTAAATGTGTCATGGGTGTAGGACATATAGCACTGTATATAACACAAGTATCCATGTTGTTTTACTTGTGTTGCAGATGGTGTGGTGGGAACCAGGTAACTGTTTTCTGTCTTTATTATGATCAGGAATATCAGTTATGATAAGATTGGCTTGGTGAGTCCCTGTATTCAACTTTTAACTTAAATTTGCCAAAAACAAGCACTCGATTGCAAAACAAACACTTACAGTGTTTTCTTTTTTCCCATTAAAAAACCCCCAAAAATACACAAACGCAAAAAATATACAAACCCAAACCAATGCTTGTTCACTATCATCTCTCAGCAGAGGGGTAGATGTTTGAGGTAGATCTGAGTTTTCATGTATAAACTTGGAAGAAGTTGGCTCATTTTATTTATGTGCATAGAGAAAAGGCAGAACAACAACTGTAAGTCAAGTTGAATCAAGATGGAATAAAGAATTTTTTAAATGGAATTTTTAGAGGCACTTGGATGCTTCATGCTGCAGCTCAGTGCCAGAAAGGCCCTTGAGCAGTGAGTGAGCAGTTTAAGTGTTGAACACAGTATTCCTTCTCTCTGAGCAGTGACAAAGGTTGAGTCAATCTAACCACTCATCTCCACTGTGCTCCTTCCCTGCCTGATTCCATTCCTTTGGCTCTGGCGCTCATCTGATCCTTTCATGAGCTGGTTCACCCGGGCTATCTGCTTTTCCTTTTAAAAAAAAATGGACAAAGAAGTGCCAGAAACAGAATGAAAAGGAGGAGGGAGGACCTTCTGGGTGAGTAAATATTGTCACCCTCACTTTAACATACTCAATGTAAATGTCTGATTTGAATTGAGCTTTTAGCTCAATGCTGTCTCTTGGCTGAAACCAAATTAAATTGAAATTAATCTCTTTAGGATGACAAAGGGTTTGAGGAGACTGATCTGCCTATAGTGGTCTTCTCAGCATCTTGATACACCTTTAATTCAGGGATGCTTGCTGTGGTCATGTTACTTTTCACTTCACATCAGACCCCTAAGACCAACATTTGCCTTTAGTTCACTGTCAGTTGCATGCTTCTGCTAAGGTATTACTTCTGGGGAAAAAAATGTTTCTGGGGTGATACATACAGCTGAAAATTCCCCCTGAGTGCAAATAAACAGAATATATCTGTGATCTGCCTGTTGATAACAGCTTTGCATCCTCCAGAATTAAAGCTCTTCAATCTTGGGACAGCACGTGTGGTGGAGTTGCCTGTAGAGACTTTTTGGCTGTATGTTACTTCCTCAAAATAAATTGCTGATACGAAAGGCTTCTCAAATCACAGTTGCTTCCCAGTGGGAATGAACTTAGCAGTTCCTTGTGCACAGCTAATGGATTTGAGGGGAAAATCCTGCTCCTGCTGGAGTTACATGCCGTGTATGCAGTGGGAATTTAACAAAAGTGCTTTGACAAGACTGGGTACCCTCAGAGAAAAGCAGATCTGTACTTTGAACCAATTCCATTCACTCTGTCCGCTGCCAGTGCAGTCTGTGCTGCTAAAACTCATCTTCTGCCAGTATAACTGTGCCTAAATAAAGGTTTCTCTCTGGCTGAGTGGGGATGTTACCACCACACAGCCTTGGTAATTTGGCTGTACTGGCAGACATGTGTAGAATAGCCAGCTGTATGCTGGCCAGACATTAGGGAGATGTAAATGGCAGTTTACAGCTTATTGGATATCAAAGAGAACATGCTCAGAAGAAATTGTCCCCACATCTGTGTCATTTGCTTTTGCCATTCTTGCACAAGTAAGAATGTGCTTTCATGGCTGCCTTAAATTAGTCTAGATGTATATACACTGCTGCCAAAAGGCATGTAGTTCTGGACCTCTCAGTGGCTCTGCCAGCTTAAGTGGCTTCAGGCTAGTTGTTCATTTTCAGTTGTGGCAGTACAACTGTTTGTGAGACAAAAGGGTGACATGGATTGGGAGGCTGACCCAGAAGTTTTCCTGTAAGTTCTTTTCCATGTCCAAGCGGTGTTCCTACCACAGCTTCCCAGACAAGCTGTATTGGTACAACTGCAGGCCAGGGATGAACTGGGAATGAGCTGTTAAGGGCAGAAACTCTTTAAGCTGGTGCTTGCGCTGAGAGAAGTGGCCATGGCAGCAAGGCTCTTGGCTCTTTTCATGAGTTTCTAGACAGGTTCTTTTTCTCTGCACCTGCTCCATGTGCACAAATACAAGGCTGCTTGTTATCTTGTTTACAGCATTTCTGTGCTGACTACCACTGACCTCATTTGAGTGAGTGCAGATTTGCTGTTGTGTGTGAGTGCATGATCAAACAGCTATGGTAAATATAATACTAACTGTCAGGAAGATTTAATCATCATATGAGGTGAAACATCTCCTAATAATGATACAACCTAATCACAGGATGCTGTTTTGCATGCATCACTGTCAAATGCTTTAATAGTTTTAGTCGGAAGGTACTTCAGTGATTACAAGCTGCTTGTGATTAAAATTAGTATAATTACACTAAAGGAATGGGATTTGTGTAGTTGTCCAAAGACACTTTTGAAAAATAGAACTAAATTTCCTGTATAAAGAGTAAAACAACCGTAAGACGAAGTTCCTTTGAAGGCTTATGTCGGTATTGGTCCTAGTGACCCATGTGTTTTCTCTGTTAGTCTGTTTGCTTCTCTTGCATGTTGTCAAAGAAAAATCCTCCCCTTTGAAATACAGACAGACTTTAAAACATAAAAATAGCATGCCTGCCAAGAAGAAAGATAATTTTTATTGGTGAAAATAACCAGAGGATGTGGAGCAGAGATGTGCGTTTTTTCCCCACTCTAGCATTAAGAATGTGTTTATACGTTGTTTTTTCTGGACAAAAGCAGAAAAACTTCAGTACTTTTCCCAAACACCCATGTATGCTTACTGAAAATCGGCAAGTTAATAGGGTCTGGACTGATTCAGACTAAAGCCACAGAGTTTAAGGTGCAGTGTGATTCTGTGTTAACTCCTGCCTAGCTGACACTCTCCTGCCCAAATTCTAGTGGCGTTATTAGGTAGGAACTCCTGTGAGGTAGCAGCAGTGGATTAATCTTTGTAAGCCTCACCCACTTGAGTCAGGCAAGAAACCTTTGTAAGAGCCTTGTCTGGCCTTTTTATTAGCGCTAACTTCTCACTATGTGTTCATTCCACACCAGAACAGTAGTAATGGGCAGGGGTACAGAGGGAACGTCTTGTCTTCCTTCTGTGTCTGCTGAAAAGATGGTTAGGGGAGATGTCAAGGGTGCAGTCTCCTAAAGAGCAAGCAGCCTGGCAGAATGGAGGAGAAGAACAAGGAATGAAGACAAGGGCAACTTGAGACTGTGTCAGATAGAGTTGTTTTCAGAGAAGAGCTCTGTAGAGCTTAGTTCTCCCCTTGTACCTGTATCTGTAGGAGGTAATTTGTAGGGCTAGCAAGCTGTGACATGGGAGGGTTAGCAAAGCAGCCTATACATTTTCATTCAGTCCAGCTGAAGGCAAGAGTTTCTTTGTCAAATATTGAGGGGATAAGAGAGAAAAAGATTGTGGTCCTCTTTGATTCTACTTAACAAGACAAGATACACAGCTCCTGGCCTCAATTTTTTGCCTCGATGTTGAGGCAATGTAGGCTCTGTTCACTTCAATTTTAATTTCCTGGTAACTCGTATTTTTCTTGAACTCTTAGCTCCTGGAATCGTAAACTTACGTAAGAATCTTAGTTTACATTCTTGTTTTGTTTTCTGAAGCAGCAAAGGTATTACAAGTCTTCAAACTATTAGCTAGAAAGCGTCAAAAACNTTAGCTAAAAAGCGACAAAAACAAAAAGGTGTATAAATATATTAAAAAAAAAAAAAAAGATTAGTAAGGAAAAGAAATAGGATTTTTTTTTTAATCAGGCTCCAGCTTCTGCTTCTTGGGAATCTTCCTTATTCTTTTTGACTGGTTAAAGGCAGCAATGTTGTTTTAGTTCTAGCTTTCTTTTACTGAGGAACATTTTGGCTGTTTTTAGCTCTCTCTAAGGCAGTCGGCATTGTTGTTTCAGACAGTTTGTCATAAGTTTCAGCTTGTGATGCTTTTGCATTTCTCAGAATCTGCTTTTCTTTTCAGTTGTTCTTCCTCCAAGCTTTGTTTTAACTCATTGGGGATTCCTCAGAACACAGTCTTTCTTACTTGCAGAAATAATTAGGAAATCAGCTGGAAGACTTCCCTCCCCAAAACTTTTTGACGAGTGCAGGATTATTAGTTCTTTGATAGGAGATTCTGAGGGCCAAGCATGTTTGTGTGGACAGGGGAAGATGGCAGGGGCTGGGAAATTGAGATGTAGGGCAGGGGTGCATGCAGTCATCTTTTGATTTATGAATAATCTCGCTGAATACTTTGCATTCTTGGGTAATTCTTATGCATGGGATAGTAATCAGAGACTTTCCCTTGACTTCCACAAAGTTATTCGAATTTATACTAGCTGAAGACTTGGCTCAATGGCTGGAGAGCAAAATTCAGCTTATTTCGCTAGGAGATCAACTGCTGAAAGTAGCTCTTGTACTTTCATCTGTTGCATTAGCTATTTGGTTTTTGGTGTTTGTTAT
>VYZW01003003.1:27300-49485 GCA_013401315.1 Balaeniceps rex | reverse complement strand
AATACCAGTCAGTACCAGATACAGGAGTCTCTGCACATCAGGGCACATCAGTGGCCTGTGCGCTTCTCAATTTCCTTTACTCATCACTGCAAAGGAGAGTTTTGAGGTGGGTTTGAAGAAGGATAATACATTAGTTTTGAAGGAGTTCAGAAGGAGCTTTTCCCATGCCTGAATTACAGCTCAGGAAAGAACCTGTCTGTGTGTGTTAATAAAGGCAGAAGGAAAGAGATGGAGGTGGGCTGAACGTCGGGGCCTGACACTGTCCTGGAGAAATGGAATGGCACCAGTTCGGACTTCTTCAATGAGAAGGTTTTTGTCTGTTTGGAGGTAAATAATTTTAACAGTTTATAACTTCCATTTGCATATTGTAAGTCATGATATTTTTGGTAAATAATACAGTAAATATTACTTCCTCTGCCTTACCTACCTGAGGGAAAAGTTTAGGGAAAGAGGGTCATATAGGTTGGCATTTCAGCTCTCTCCCATGATCCAAGAACCTCCTTTACTTTCAGTCAATAGATTGGGGAAAGGAGGTATGTTGATGTGAAGATGAAGCAAGCTCCTCTTTACTTTATATCTTTAAAAGCGCACTGGCTTAAAAAAAAAAAAAAATCTTAAATTTGTCGCTGTAATAGAAATAATTAGAAGGTGTGTGGTGGTGGTGGGTGTCAAAATAGTCCATGTTCTCTATTAGTAAGTCACCTAACCCAAAGCACCCATTCTATATCCAGGAAGAAAAAACATTTTGTCCTTTAGACACTTAGATAATTTTCAGTGAGAAGTTTAGTCTGGCTGGGACAACAAAGGAGGAAGCAAACACAATCTGCAATGGTCTGCTCTCAGTGTGCTATGCAATTTAGCAGCTGTTCTTCTCAACAGCACAGTCTTGAACCCATCATTTGTGATGCAAAAACAAGTTGCAGTTTAGTTAGAAACATTAAGTGCAGGTATATTCGGTGGCTGCTGTGTTGGTCGTGCAGGGTTCTGTGTAGAACATCCTGAGTGTTGGATTAAATATGTGCAGTTGACAAGTAAAAGGAATAGCTTTCAAATCTTCAGCCTTAAGAACTTCAGAGTGGGCTCTTCCTGAAATGCCAGATAGAATCCTTCCTGCTTCTCTATCCGCACCACTAGTTACAGGGTTTTGCATGGTCTTTGTCAGGGCAGGTCTTCTGTGCCCTAGCCAAGGTCCTCATGGTGACCTAAATACATGCTCAAAACCTATCTGCTAAGTATTTTGCCAAGCTTTCTTTGCGGAAGAAAATGGATGCGAAATAACTACTTAGTTTGTTAGCAAACCTACGCTGCTGGATAATCACCCTTCAATCATGGGAATCTTTCTTAGAAAATTCCACTGCAGAATATGTATTACATTGATCCATCTCCCGCCCTAGCCTCAGTACTGCCATTTATATCATTTGGCTAGAATAATAAAATGAAAGGGATTTTTTTCCAATAGGTACTGGTATTAGGATAAAGCTTTTCCTTTGCTGTCAGAGTTTGTCCAAAATACCAGCTTTCAAAACCCAAATTTTCTTTTGGAGAAGAAGAAATTTCTTCTGTTTAAACTGTGTTTTGGGAATTTCAGTTGAGAAGGAAAACAGGCAAAGTGGTTGCCTTTGTAATACGGTTTTGTTTTCTCCTGGTTACTGCCAATGTTATCCTTCGACATGTGGCTGCATAGTCTATTTATTATTGCATTTTTGTCTGTGAACAATTCTTCCCAGCTTTAGAGAGGCCTGGTCAATAACTGGTGCTGATGGAACAGACTCCCATTGGATCAATGAAAATTTTCTGTGAATTTATGTATATCAACTTCCCTGCCACAGTAATTCTCAGAGTTACTACACCATGAACAAGCCTGTGCTGTCTGCACTGGTATGGAAATGCCTGGGTACATTGTCAGTTTGCAGTGTGGGATGCTGAATGCTGCTCTATCCCACCCTGCAGCTCACAGAGGAATGGGTTGAACTTCAGTTCATTGCTCTCATAGTCATCAGGTAGCTTGACAAAAAGGAGCAGGAACTTGCACTAGGAAAAACTCTGTTTCCTCCCCATAACTGCTCTGCATCCACGTTGTGATCTCATGCGGGTTTCAGGTCAGTGATGGGTTGCATCCCACCTAACTGAGATTCAGTGTTTCGAGAATGTGTTCAGATAACTTAGAAGATACCCAGTATATCAAGTCTTTGTTCCCTCTCACAAGCCTATACTGGAAGTCTTTGGTACAGGAGACTGTACCAAATTACTGCAGCTCTTCGGCACTCCACATAGCTATGCTTCCTTTGTAAAAAGGCCTCATTGTCCCTGAGAAACTTTGTTTTATTTGCTAGATGCCTCATAGCAAAGCGTGTATTATTCTCCGTGTATGAAACATATCTGTTTTTCAGGCTCTGAAAATATATTCAGAACATACCTCTGCAAATGGATTCCCTTCAGAAATTTGGTCCTGAGCTTTCTGAAACAAGTGTAAATAAAAAAGGAGGGCCTCTCAGATTCGGGATTTGAGCAGCAAGACCTGTTCATGGTTAGTATTTGTGTGCTCAGTTTAGCTTTTAATACTCCAGGGAGTTTCCAAACCTGTTTTTCCACAAATGCTGCATACAGCTAGGCTTGACTTATTTCTAAGTTCTGGTCTCTAAACCCGAGCATGGGGGCTGACGTAAAGTTCCTTACCTTTTGTCCACAAGCATTATTGTGGAATAACAAGTGGAGAATTCTGCAGGCTGTCTTACTTGGTGGTACAGTTCCCTTACACGTGTATGGGTATGCATACTGTAGGGACGTTGCTCTGAACAATCTGAAGGTTTCTTGATAGCATTTCTTTATTTGTTGCAATACAGTGCTAGATGTTATCAAATTCAAAATACATTTGAACTTTCTGGTAAACACTTAGCTTCTCTTTGAAATACAAAAGGACGTATCGTGGCCCCTGTTCCATAACAGCTACCAACAGTGTCTTTAGAGGCTCGGGGGCAAATTCATGTGGAAATGCTGATACCTTTGGAATACTGTCCTTCATTTCAGCCACTGCAGAAGGGCTTGCCAAATTCTATGCTTGGAGAGGATAATTAATAACATCTTCTTAAAGAAAATTAGTAATGGATATTCCAATAGTCATGTGAAGAGTTATAAATAAGGTGGTGCTCTGAAAGGTGAAGGCTATCATTAAACCAGCTGCGTGGCTTCTGTTTGCATTTAAAAGTCTCAGAAATGTGAACAACTAACAAAACATTTCCAGTGGCTTGATTCTAAAATGTTCAGCTCTGAGATTTCCCTGCCATCAGCATCAGGTCCAGTGGTTATGAAGTAAGGTGACTTATAAGACACAGAAGACCTAAACCAAAATCTGAACACGAGGCTTGATTGGAAGCAAAGGAGAACATCGCCCTTTTTCACATGGCAGTCTTTCTCAGGGACTTCCTCAATATGAAATTCCTGAGTCTCTCGGCTACCCTCAGACTACTTGATTGATCAACTCCATGTTTATGCAAAAGGAACAAAATGGAAAAAATTGACTTTCAATTAATACCATCCTAAATTTGTTTTATCTTTATCAGTGGCATAACTGAAAGCAGTTTGAGTGATAGGAGTTCATTATTTTGTCTCTACATCTGTTTATAGTGAAAGTAAGAGTAACCTTTTTTCCTCTCCTGTGTTCAAGTTGTTGTGACTCACAGTTCAGCAGCTAAGTGGGGCAAACATTGGAAGAAGGGATGGATGCTATGAAATTACATGAAAGGCTGACATTTCCAAGGCAGTGTCCCTGAATGATCTTGTAGAACTGAATTATTAGTAGATGTAGGATTTGTCCTGTTGCAGTGCTGCCTTGTGTGTGGCCTCTGTCTCTGTTCTTGCCATGCAGGGGAAAAAAAAAAAAATCTTTTGCTTGATCCAGAGGGTGCTAACAGGCCTACTGATAGAAAAAGTTTGAAGGCTGGTCACTGCTGTCCATCAGGATACCTGTGCAGTGGGAGTACAGCCACTGTGTGCAGCTCAGTGGTGTTGTGCAAAATGAGTACGCTGCCATCTGTGTTAACTCTTGACACGTTACTATGTGTGGATAACTTGGGCTAATGCTGTGTTGATAAAATACCTTTAAGAACAAATAGATGCTTTTGGGCAGCGTGTTTGTATTGGTGTTTGTGAATAGTCCCTTACATGCAAACTTTTGGAGCATATCATTAAATGACACCTTTGGTTTTTTGCCTCTGAGATACGCCTGGTGAATCCTGAAAATCCCTCATGTCACACACAACCATTTTGCCACAGCTTCTTAGTAATGTGCTCAACTCATTAGAAGCCAGGTGAGCTTTACAACACCTTGTGTTGTATTTGAATTGGCATGGCTAGGAAGGTATGTGTTGTGTTTAGGACTTTCAGGAGCAGGTAGTTAGCCTTACTGTAGTGATGCTTTCTTTGACTCTGTTAGCATGAAGATGGGCCAGTGGTGAGTGGTCTTGAAGATCCCGTTTCAGAAGTTGCATTGATCGCCTGTTGCCTACTGGATTTTTTAACAGTTGTTCCAGCCACTTCAGATAAATCTTGGCAGAGGAGACTGCATGACATAGAATCATAGAATAGTTTGGGTTGGAAGGGACCTTTAAAGGCCATCTAGTTCAACACATCTTCAACTAGATCAGGTTGCTCAAAGCCCTGTCCAACCTGACCTTGAATGTTTCCAGGGATCGGGCATCTACCACCTCTCTGGGCAACCTGTTCCAGTGTTTCACCACCCTCATTGTAAAAAATTTCTTCCTTATATCTAGTCTAAATCTACCCTCCTTTAGTTTAAAACCATTACACCTTGTCCTGTCGCAACAGGCCCTACTAAAAAGTCTGTCCCCTTCTTTCTTATAAGCTCTCTTTAGGTACTGAAAGGCTGCAATAAGGTCTCCCCACAGCCTTCTCTTCTCCAGGCTGAACAACCCCAACTTTCTCAGCCTGCCCTCATAGGAGAGGTGCTCCATCTCTCTGATCATTTTGTGGACCCACTCTAACAGGTACATGTCTTTCCTGTACTGAGGACTCCAGAGCTGGACACAGTACTTCAGGTGAAGTCTGACCAGAGCAGAGTAGAGGGCAGAATCACCTCCCTTGACCTAATGGCCACACTTCTTTTGATGCAACACGGGATATGGTTGGTTTTCTGAGCTGTGAGCACACATTGTTGGCTCGTATCCAGCTTTTCATCCACCAGCACCCCCAAGTCCTTCTCCGCAGGGCTGCTCTCAATCCACTCATCCCTCAGCCTGATACCAGTGGTTGCCCTGACCCAGGTGCAGGACCTTGCAACTTGGCCTTGTTGAACCTCATGAGGTTCACATGGCAGCCCACTTCCCAAGCTTGTCCAGGTCCCCTCTGGATGGCATCCCATCCCTCAGGTGTGTCAACCATACCACTCAGCTTGGTGTCGCCTGCAAACTTGCTGAGGGTGCACTCGATCACCCTGTCTATGTCACATATGAAGATATTAAAGAGCACTGGTCCCAGTACAGACCCCTGAGGGACACCACTTGTTACCAGTCTCCATTTGGACGTCGAGCTGTTGACCACTATGCTCTGGATGCGACCATGTTCCTTATCCACCGAACAGTCCACCCATCAAATCCATATCTCTCCAATTTAGAGAGAAGGATGTTGTGGGGGACCATGTCAAAGGCTTTTCGGAAGTCCAGACAGATGACATCCATTGCTTTTCCCTTATCCGCTGATGCAGTTACTCCATCATAGAAAGCCACTAGGTTAGTCACGCAGGACTTGCCCGTGGTGANCTTTTCAAATATCATGGAGAGTGGCTTGGCAACTACATCAGCCAATTCCCTCAGGACTCTGGGATACATCTCATCAGGTCCCATAGACTTACGTATGTTCAGGTTCCTCAGGTGGTCACAAACCTGATCTTCTCTTACAGTGGGAGGGACTTTGCTCCCCCAGTCCCTGTATTGGGGTCCATCCACTGGAGAGGCGTGGGAAGAGAGGTTGCCAGTGAAGACTGAGGCAAAAAAGTTGAGTATCTCAGCCTTCTCCTCATCCGTTATTAACAGTTTGCCAGTTGTATTCATCAGGGAGGGTACGCTTTCTTTGACCTTCCTTTTCTGACTGACATACCTATAGAAGCCCTTCTTACTATTCTTTGTGTCCCTCGCCAAGTTCAGCTCCAGCCTTGCCTTGGCCTTCCTGATCCCATCCCTACACAACCAGGCAGTGTCCCTATAGTCTTCCCAGGATACCTGTCCCTTCCTCCACTGCCTGTGCATTTCCTTCTTGCCCTTTAGTTTGACCAGCAGGTCTCAACTCATCCATGCTGGCCTCTTGCCTTCCTTTCCTGATTTCTTATACCTGGGGATTGAGAGCTGTTGTGCTCTACGGAAAGCATCCTTAAAGAACTGCCAGCTCTGTTCTGCTCCCTTGTCCCTGAGGGCAGTTTCCCAGGGGGTCCTATTGACTAACTCCTTGAACAGCTGGAATTTTGCTTTCCTAAAATTCAGGGCCCTGACTTTACTCTTCACCTGACCCATATCCCTCAGGACTGCGAACTCCACCAGTGTATGATCACTGCAGCCCAGGCTGCCTCCAATCTTGACGTCACCGATGAGCTTACTTGCATCGGTGACCATCAGGTCCAGTATCACATCCCCTCTGGTAAGGGCTGTCTATTACCTGGCTTAAGAAGTTATCCTCAATGCACTCCAGGAGTCTCCTGGATTGCCTGCAGCTCGCCATGCTACTTTTCCAGCAGATGTCAGGATGGTTGAAGTCCTCCAGCACGATGAGTGCCTGTGATCGCAGTGCCTTCTGTAGCTGGTNCCTCATAGGAGAGGTGCTCCATCTCTCTGATCATTTTGTGGACCCACTCTAACAGGTACATGTCTTTCCTGTACTGAGGACTCCAGAGCTGGACACAGTACTTCAGGTGAAGTCTGACCAGAGCAGAGTAGAGGGCAGAATCACCTCCCTTGACCTAATGGCCACACTTCTTTTGATGCAACACGGGATATGGTTGGTTTTCTGAGCTGTGAGCACACATTGTTGGCTCGTATCCAGCTTTTCATCCACCAGCACCCCCAAGTCCTTCTCCGCAGGGCTGCTCTCAATCCACTCATCCCTCAGCCTGATACCAGTGGTTGCCCTGACCCAGGTGCAGGACCTTGCAACTTGGCCTTGTTGAACCTCATGAGGTTCACATGGCAGCCCACTTCCCAAGCTTGTCCAGGTCCCCTCTGGATGGCATCCCATCCCTCAGGTGTGTCAACCATACCACTCAGCTTGGTGTCGCCTGCAAACTTGCTGAGGGTGCACTCGATCACCCTGTCTATGTCACATATGAAGATATTAAAGAGCACTGGTCCCAGTACAGACCCCTGAGGGACACCACTTGTTACCAGTCTCCATTTGGACGTCGAGCTGTTGACCACTATGCTCTGGATGCGACCATGTTCCTTATCCACCGAACAGTCCACCCATCAAATCCATATCTCTCCAATTTAGAGAGAAGGACGTTGTGGGGGACTGTGTCGAAGGCTTTTTGGAAGTCCAGATAGATGACATCCATTGCTTTTCCCTTATCCGCTGATGCAGTTACTCCATCATAGAAAGCCACTAGGTTAGTCACGCAGGACTTGCCCGTGGTGAAGCCATGCTGGCTGTCTCGAATCACCTCCCTGTCCTCCATATGCCTTACCATAGCTTCTAGGAGGATCTGTTCCATGATCTTGCCAGGCACAGAGGTGAGGCTGACAGGTCGGTAATTTCCAGGGTCCTCCTTTCTACCCTTTTTAAAAATGGGCACAATGTTTCCCTTCTTCCAGTCACCAGGGACTTCACCTGACTGCCATGACTTTTCAAATATCATGGAGAGTGGCTTGGCAACTACATCAGCCAATTCCCTCAGGACTCTGGGATACATCTCATCAGGTCCCATAGACTTACGTATGTTCAGGTTCCTCAGGTGGTCACAAACCTGATCTTCTCTTACAGTGGGAGGGACTTTGCTCCCCCAGTCCCTGTATTGGGGTCCATCCACTGGAGAGGCGTGGGAAGAGAGGTTGCCAGTGAAGACTGAGGCAAAAAAGTTGAGTATCTCAGCCTTCTCCTCATCCGTTATTAACAGTTTGCCAGTTGTATTCATCAGGGAGGGTACGCTTTCTTTGACCTTCCTTTTCTGACTGACATACCTATAGAAGCCCTTCTTACTATTCTTTGTGTCCCTCGCCAAGTTCAGCTCCAGCCTTGCCTTGGCCTTCCTGATCCCATCCCTACACAACCAGGCAGTGTCCCTATAGTCTTCCCAGGATACCTGTCCCTTCCTCCACTGCCTGTGCATTTCCTTCTTGCCCTTTAGTTTGACCAGCAGGTCTCAACTCATCCATGCTGGCCTCTTGCCTTCCTTTCCTGATTTCTTATACCTGGGGATTGAGAGCTGTTGTGCTCTACGGAAAGCATCCTTAAAGAACTGCCAGCTCTGTTCTGCTCCCTTGTCCCTGAGGGCAGTTTCCCAGGGGGTCCTATTGACTAACTCCTTGAACAGCTGGAATTTTGCTTTCCTAAAATTCAGGGCCCTGACTTTACTCTTCACCTGACCCATATCCCTCAGGACTGCGAACTCCACCAGTGTATGATCACTGCAGCCCAGGCTGCCTCCAATCTTGACGTCACCGATGAGCTTACTTGCATCGGTGACCATCAGGTCCAGTATCACATCCCCTCTGGTAAGGGCTGTCTATTACCTGGCTTAAGAAGTTATCCTCAATGCACTCCAGGAGTCTCCTGGATTGCCTGCAGCTCGCCATGCTACTTTTCCAGCAGATGTCAGGATGGTTGAAGTCCTCCAGCACGATGAGTGCCTGTGATCGCAGTGCCTTCTGTAGCTGGTGTAAGAAGGCTTCGTCAGTAGGCTCCCCTTGATCGGGCGGCCTGTAGTAAACGCCAACCACAAGGTTCCCTTTGTTGCCTTGGTCTCTAATTCTTACCCATAAGCTTTCAGCCTGGTTGTGGCTATTCTTCAGAGACAGCTCTTCACAATCTATCCATTTCTTTACATAGAGGGCAACCCCTCCGCCCCTCCTTCCTTGCCTGTCCCTTCTGAACAGCCTGTAGCCACCAATAGCTGCACTCCAGTCATGGGATTCATCCCACCAAGTTTCAGTAATGGCAACTAGGTCATAGCTTTCTAGCAGCACTGTTTGTTGCCCATGCTGCGTACACTGGTGCAGAGGCACTTCAGCTGGGCTGTTGGCTGTGTCGAGGTTCACATGGCAGCCCACTTCCCAAGCTTGTCCAGGTCCCCTCTGGATGGCATCCCATCCCTCAGGTGTGTCAACCATACCACTCAGCTTGGTGTCGCCTGCAAACTTGCTGAGGGTGCACTCGATCACCCTGTCTATGTCACATATGAAGATATTAAAGAGCACTGGTCCCAGTACAGACCCCTGAGGGACACCACTTGTTACCAGTCTCCATTTGGACGTCGAGCTGTTGACCACTATGCTCTGGATGCGACCATGTTCCTTATCCACCGAACAGTCCACCCATCAAATCCATATCTCTCCAATTTAGAGAGAAGGATGTTGTGGGGGACCATGTCAAAGGCTTTTCGGAAGTCCAGACAGATGACATCCATTGCTTTTCCCTTATCCGCTGATGCAGTTACTCCATCATAGAAAGCCACTAGGTTAGTCACGCAGGACTTGCCCGTGGTGAAGCCATGCTGGCTGTCTCGAATCACCTCCCTGTCCTCCATATGCCTTACCATAGCTTCTAGGAGGATCTGTTCCATGATCTTGCCAGGCACAGAGGTGAGGCTGACAGGTCGGTAATTTCCAGGGTCCTCCTTTCTACCCTTTTTAAAAATGGGCACAATGTTTCCCTTCTTCCAGTCACCAGGGACTTCACCTGACTGCCATGACTTTTCAAATATCATGGAGAGTGGCTTGGCAACTACATCAGCCAATTCCCTCAGGACTCTGGGATACATCTCATCAGGTCCCATAGACTTACGTATGTTCAGGTTCCTCAGGTGGTCACAAACCTGATCTTCTCTTACAGTGGGAGGGACTTTGCTCCCCCAGTCCCTGTATTGGGGTCCATCCACTGGAGAGGCGTGGGAAGAGAGGTTGCCAGTGAAGACTGAGGCAAAAAA
The DNA here is from genome assembly GCA_013401315.1 of Balaeniceps rex. Lineage (NCBI taxonomy): Eukaryota > Metazoa > Chordata > Aves > Pelecaniformes > Balaenicipitidae > Balaeniceps > Balaeniceps rex. The sequence goes on along the minus strand of VYZW01003003.1, from coordinate 39,344 downwards.
GTTGAGTATCTCAGCCTTCTCCTCATCCGTTATTAACAGTTTGCCAGTTGTATTCATCAGGGAGGGTACGCTTTCTTTGACCTTCCTTTTCTGACTGACATACCTATAGAAGCCCTTCTTACTATTCTTTGTGTCCCTCGCCAAGTTCAGCTCCAGCCTTGCCTTGGCCTTCCTGATCCCATCCCTACACAACCAGGCAGTGTCCCTATAGTCTTCCCAGGATACCTGTCCCTTCCTCCACTGCCTGTGCATTTCCTTCTTGCCCTTTAGTTTGACCAGCAGGTCTCAACTCATCCATGCTGGCCTCTTGCCTTCCTTTCCTGATTTCTTATACCTGGGGATTGAGAGCTGTTGTGCTCTACGGAAAGCATCCTTAAAGAACTGCCAGCTCTGTTCTGCTCCCTTGTCCCTGAGGGCAGTTTCCCAGGGGGTCCTATTGACTAACTCCTTGAACAGCTGGAATTTTGCTTTCCTAAAATTCAGGGCCCTGACTTTACTCTTCACCTGACCCATATCCCTCAGGACTGCGAACTCCACCAGTGTATGATCACTGCAGCCCAGGCTGCCTCCAATCTTGACGTCACCGATGAGCTTACTTGCATCGGTGACCATCAGGTCCAGTATCACATCCCCTCTGGTAAGGGCTGTCTATTACCTGGCTTAAGAAGTTATCCTCAATGCACTCCAGGAGTCTCCTGGATTGCCTGCAGCTCGCCATGCTACTTTTCCAGCAGATGTCAGGATGGTTGAAGTCCTCCAGCACGATGAGTGCCTGTGATCGCAGTGCCTTCTGTAGCTGGTGTAAGAAGGCTTCGTCAGTAGGCTCCCCTTGATCGGGCGGCCTGTAGTAAACGCCAACCACAAGGTTCCCTTTGTTGCCTTGGTCTCTAATTCTTACCCATAAGCTTTCAGCCTGGTTGTGGCTATTCTTCAGAGACAGCTCTTCACAATCTATCCATTTCTTGACATAGAGGGCAACCCCTCCGCCCCTCCTTCCTTGCCTGTCCCTTCTGAACAGCCTGTAGCCACCAATAGCTGCACTCCAGTCATGGGATTCATCCCACCAAGTTTCAGTAATGGCAACTAGGTCATAGCTTTCTAGCAGCACTGTTTGTTGCCCATGCTGCGTACACTGGTGCAGAGGCACTTCAGCTGGGCTGTTGGCTGTGTCGCCTTCTTAGAGGAACACACCTTAATTCCTTTGAGGTATTTCACCGATGTTTCCCTGTTGGCTCCTATTACCTCAGGAGCCCCTGGCTCATCTCCATAAGACTTCAAGTATACTCCAGTGTACCCAGCACGTCTCAGAGCAACAGGCTGAGGGCCCTCACTAGCATCCAGTCCCTCTAACCTTGGCATGTCATCTCACAGCTTGTCACAGACAAGCCTGATATTATCCCCTTCCCACTTTAAGTCTAGTTCAGAGCTCTGTCAATGAGCCCCGTTAGCTCATGAGCAAAGACCGTTTTGCCCCTTTGAGAAAGGTGAATCCCATCTGACACCAGACCATTATCAAAAAAACTGAAATTGTGGTGGTGACACCAGCCATGGAGCCATGTATTAATAGACTGGGTCAGTCTGTTTCTTCCAGTGTTGCTGCCCGCAACTGGAAGAATAGAGGAAAAAATTACCTGTGCTCTGGATTCCCTTACTAACCATGCCAAGGCCCTGATGTCTGTTTTGATTGCCCTTGGACTGTGCTTTGTGGCTTCATTGCTACCCACGTGGAAGAGCAATAATGGGTAATAGTCTGAGGGATGTACCAGGCTAGGAAGTTTCCTAGGGATGTCCTTAACCCGGGCCCTAGGGAGGCAGCAGACTTTCCCTCTATGTCAAGAGGAGGGTCTGTCTGGCATATTGGACCTTCTGTCCCCCTCAGAAGGGAGTCACCTACAACTATAACCCATCTTTTCTTCCTCGTGGAGGTAGTCTTGATACAGGGCAGTAGGCCTTTCTGACCTTGGCAACACCTCCGGTGTAGGTGGACCATCATCCACATCATATGTTGACTGGCCTTCCACATCCAGAGCCTCATACCTGTTGTACAGAGACATCTGGGAAGGTGAGGTAGGCAAGGAGGGGGTTTGGCTGCTGCCCGTAACATGTGAGCACAGGCCCACAGCGGCTCTGTTTGCTAGCAGGTCTTTTCTTGGGAAGTTCTTCTTGTGACTTACAGTTCATTTACCCTCATGAGTAAGATATTTTCATCCCAATTTGTAATTGGTGATATGAGCTACAGAGATAAAGGTCTTTCAGTACTGTCTTTTATGTGTTCAATATACAGCAGATGACATAAAATGAAGAATGATTTCCTGTTGAGGAGACTCATCCAGGACTTTTGCCCCTGAAATTATTGGAGTGAGCTCACTCCGATGAACTTGCTGATCGCTGGACTGACCTGGGTCTACTCAAGAAGGAAAATACATACATAGAGAAGCTCTCTGATCATAGTGGTAATGCAATGAATGTCATCATGCAAGTGATGGGAAAAAGGCAAAAATATCCCCGTGGTAAGGATGCAGAATGTAATTTTTTTTTTAGTTATGTAACTTAGTTTATTTGGGAGTTTAGACCACTCAATTTTGATTGAATTTAATTTTCTGATAAACTTTGCATTATTTACAATCTGTTTAGTGGTCTCTCCTTGGAGGCAAGAAAAGCAAACCTCCCATCTCTTTTNCTCCAGTCATGGGATTCATCCCACCAAGTTTCAGTAATGGCAACTAGGTCATAGCTTTCTAGCAGCACTGTTTGTTGCCCATGCTGCGTACACTGGTGCAGAGGCACTTCAGCTGGGCTGTTGGCTGTGTCGCCTTCTTAGAGGAACACACCTTAATTCCTTTGAGGTATTTCACCGATGTTTCCCTGTTGGCTCCTATTACCTCAGGAGCCCCTGGCTCATCTCCATAAGACTTCAAGTATACTCCAGTGTACCCAGCACGTCTCAGAGCAACAGGCTGAGGGCCCTCACTAGCATCCAGTCCCTCTAACCTTGGCATGTCATCTCACAGCTTGTCACAGACAAGCCTGATATTATCCCCTTCCCACTTTAAGTCTAGTTCAGAGCTCTGTCAATGAGCCCCGTTAGCTCATGAGCAAAGACCGTTTTGCCCCTTTGAGAAAGGTGAATCCCATCTGACACCAGACCATTATCAAAAAAACTGAAATTGTGGTGGTGACACCAGCCATGGAGCCATGTATTAATAGACTGGGTCAGTCTGTTTCTTCCAGTGTTGCTGCCCGCAACTGGAAGAATAGAGGAAAAAATTACCTGTGCTCTGGATTCCCTTACTAACCATGCCAAGGCCCTGATGTCTGTTTTGATTGCCCTTGGACTGTGCTTTGTGGCTTCATTGCTACCCACGTGGAAGAGCAATAATGGGTAATAGTCTGAGGGATGTACCAGGCTAGGAAGTTTCCTAGGGATGTCCTTAACCCGGGCCCTAGGGAGGCAGCAGACTTTCCCTCTATGTCAAGAGGAGGGTCTGTCTGGCATATTGGACCTTCTGTCCCCCTCAGAAGGGAGTCACCTACAACTATAACCCATCTTTTCTTCCTCGTGGAGGTAGTCTTGATACAGGGCAGTAGGCCTTTCTGACCTTGGCAACACCTCCGGTGTAGGTGGACCATCATCCACATCATATGAAGGGAGTCACCTACAACTATAACCCATCTTTTCTTCCTCGTGGAGGTAGTCTTGATACAGGGCAGTAGGCCTTTCTGACCTTGGCAACACCTCCGGTGTAGGTGGACCATCATCCACATCATATGTTGACTGGCCTTCCACATCCAGAGCCTCATACCTGTTGTACAGAGACATCTGGGAAGGTGAGGTAGGCAAGGAGGGGGTTTGGCTGCTGCCCGTAACATGTGAGCACAGGCCCACAGCGGCTCTGTTTGCTAGCAGGTCTTTTCTTGGGAAGTTCTTCTTGTGACTTACAGTTCATTTACCCTCATGAGTAAGATATTTTCATCCCAATTTGTAATTGGTGATATGAGCTACAGAGATAAAGGTCTTTCAGTACTGTCTTTTATGTGTTCAATATACAGCAGATGACATAAAATGAAGAATGATTTCCTGTTGAGGAGACTCATCCAGGACTTTTGCCCCTGAAATTATTGGAGTGAGCTCACTCCGATGAACTTGCTGATCGCTGGACTGACCTGGGTCTACTCAAGAAGGAAAATACATACATAGAGAAGCTCTCTGATCATAGTGGTAATGCAATGAATGTCATCATGCAAGTGATGGGAAAAAGGCAAAAATATCCCCGTGGTAAGGATGCAGAATGTAATTTTTTTTTTAGTTATGTAACTTAGTTTATTTGGGAGTTTAGACCACTCAATTTTGATTGAATTTAATTTTCTGATAAACTTTGCATTATTTACAATCTGTTTAGTGGTCTCTCCTTGGAGGCAAGAAAAGCAAACCTCCCATCTCTTTTCCTGCCTTTGAAATAATACATAGATGAAAAAGACTACCTACCCAGCAGATGTGCTAGGAAGGAGAGCCTGGGAACCACTAAGTATAGCAGGAATGAGAACTAAAGAATACTCTTTCTAGGCTGGGTATTTTTATTTGATCACTGGATTTACATGCCTGTAAGCTAGATGGATCTGACGGGATCAGGTAGTCTGTAGGTCTGAGTTTCATTCATCAGGTTGCACTTTCCCAGTTTGAAACCCTTCCTTGAAAGGTGAGGATCCATAATCCAGTCAGCTCACACATCATGCCAAGATGTATGAAGCCTCCTCAGACACTTATGTGCACTTTGCTAAATCCAGTTAGCTGTTGTAGTTGAACTCTGAAAAATAAGGTGAGGAGTAAAGAGGGTGAGAAGTTGTTGTACCTCGATCCTAAATAGGATTGGAGAGTTTTGGATGTATGCAAAGCAGTTAACTCCTGAATTTACTCTTTAAATTTCTGGAAGCCTTATTACACCTCAAGAGTCCTAGGGATAGATGGAGCCTACATCGACTNGCTTTGTGGCTTCATTGCTACCCACGTGGAAGAGCAATAATGGGTAATAGTCTGAGGGATGTACCAGGCTAGGAAGTTTCCTAGGGATGTCCTTAACCCGGGCCCTAGGGAGGCAGCAGACTTTCCCTCTATGTCAAGAGGAGGGTCTGTCTGGCATATTGGACCTTCTGTCCCCCTCAGAAGGGAGTCACCTACAACTATAACCCATCTTTTCTTCCTCGTGGAGGTAGTCTTGATACAGGGCAGTAGGCCTTTCTGACCTTGGCAACACCTCCGGTGTAGGTGGACCATCATCCACATCATATGTTGACTGGCCTTCCACATCCAGAGCCTCATACCTGTTGTACAGAGACATCTGGGAAGGTGAGGTAGGCAAGGAGGGGGTTTGGCTGCTGCCCGTAACATGTGAGCACAGGCCCACAGCGGCTCTGTTTGCTAGCAGGTCTTTTCTTGGGAAGTTCTTCTTGTGACTTACAGTTCATTTACCCTCATGAGTAAGATATTTTCATCCCAATTTGTAATTGGTGATATGAGCTACAGAGATAAAGGTCTTTCAGTACTGTCTTTTATGTGTTCAATATACAGCAGATGACATAAAATGAAGAATGATTTCCTGTTGAGGAGACTCATCCAGGACTTTTGCCCCTGAAATTATTGGAGTGAGCTCACTCCGATGAACTTGCTGATCGCTGGACTGACCTGGGTCTACTCAAGAAGGAAAATACATACATAGAGAAGCTCTCTGATCATAGTGGTAATGCAATGAATGTCATCATGCAAGTGATGGGAAAAAGGCAAAAATATCCCCGTGGTAAGGATGCAGAATGTAATTTTTTTTTTAGTTATGTAACTTAGTTTATTTGGGAGTTTAGACCACTCAATTTTGATTGAATTTAATTTTCTGATAAACTTTGCATTATTTACAATCTGTTTAGTGGTCTCTCCTTGGAGGCAAGAAAAGCAAACCTCCCATCTCTTTTCCTGCCTTTGAAATAATACATAGATGAAAAAGACTACCTACCCAGCAGATGTGCTAGGAAGGAGAGCCTGGGAACCACTAAGTATAGCAGGAATGAGAACTAAAGAATACTCTTTCTAGGCTGGGTATTTTTATTTGATCACTGGATTTACATGCCTGTAAGCTAGATGGATCTGACGGGATCAGGTAGTCTGTAGGTCTGAGTTTCATTCATCAGGTTGCACTTTCCCAGTTTGAAACCCTTCCTTGAAAGGTGAGGATCCATAATCCAGTCAGCTCACACATCATGCCAAGATGTATGAAGCCTCCTCAGACACTTATGTGCACTTTGCTAAATCCAGTTAGCTGTTGTAGTTGAACTCTGAAAAATAAGGTGAGGAGTAAAGAGGGTGAGAAGTTGTTGTACCTCGATCCTAAATAGGATTGGAGAGTTTTGGATGTATGCAAAGCAGTTAACTCCTGAATTTACTCTTTAAATTTCTGGAAGCCTTATTACACCTCAAGAGTCCTAGGGATAGATGGAGCCTACATCGACTTCAAAATAGGAGCTCTAGTCTGCGCTGTGGTAGTTACTGTCATGGTAGTTGCAGTACAAAACAAAGGGAGCTTGGGAGTCAGCACAGACGGGTTTGCCTATAGTGTCCAACTAGACATAGCTACAAGAGTGAGGTCTGCAAACCCCGCTGAATTTTCTTTGAAGCCCATATGTTACTTGAAGGGGCATTAGAAAGAAGCACCTGTTCCTAGCTGGAGAACTTGCTAAAGCATCTTAAGCCTACACATGACAATCTGTATCCAGCCCATATGTTGGCAGATGCTCGCAGGGGTAAATGAGGTTGTTGGGTGGTGGGGGTTTTTTTGCCCAGTAGAATTTTGAAACTTCCCTTTGTGCTGTCCAGTAAATTTTTCCATCACTTTCTACGGAGTAAGTGTGTTTTGTAACCAGTGTGCTATGTCATCAGTTCCTCTTTCTGCTGTGAATAGCAGCGGCAGTTACTTGTGGTGAAGGCAGCTGGCATGGGACTTACCAGGGTTATTGGGAGGCAATCGCTGATAGAAGACTGGAGGGAAACTGCGCCAGTACCTCGGGGAAAAGCACAGTTCACCTTGGTGCTGACATATGCGCACTGCCACTGACAAAGCAGCTTGCCATGTCTACCCCCGAGCAGGCCTGGAAGGTGTTGAGACTGAGCAAAACAGAATGACTACTAGAAAAGCAGGTTTACCTCCCAGGTGTTGTTCCATTTCCTGTATGTCTAGACTGGCCCTTTGGCATTACTGAAGAAACCAGCCTTAGCTAAAGAACAGTATTCATGCCCAAGGTTGAGTTTGAGAGTCTATAAAGCATTAATGACAGGACTTAGAGCCATTAAGCCCCACCATATCTCGCATCCTGGGAGCCAACCAATGTTGCAGCATCACAGTGGCAAAGAGAGTGTGCTGTTCAGTCTGGATCTGGGTTGCAGGAATAAAACTTTCCCTTTTTGCCCAGAACACAGACAGAGTTTGGGAACTCTTAAACTGAAGGAAGTGAGCGACGGAGAGGGAGGCAGGCTTTCAAAGGAAGTGTGTGGTGGGATGGTAAAACTTGAGCAAAGCAAGTACGTGATATCCAGAAGGGATCAGGACACTGATTGGATCCACATGTCACAACAAAGAGTAAGAGAAAGAAATCTGCTTTAATGTGGGCAGATTGATCTGCAGCATTAGGGAGACCCAGCATGTCTTTCACACAGATTGCCATCCATTAGAAGCAGTAATTCAGCTCCACCTCTCTAGGAGCTCCCTCTAACTGCTCTGAAGCCTTCGTATAATCCCTTAGCCAGAAGCCTTCCCCAGTGTGTTCTGCAGACTACAGGCCATTTTAGTTGGGGAAAGATAACCGATTGCCGCAGAATGTAAACACTTCACTTCTAGTCAGGATTCAGCTCCTTCCTATTGTTGCTTTTCCTTGCTTTTTCTCTCTCATTACTTCTGCAGGGCTACACATGGTCTCAGGAAATGGCTGGAGAGTATGATCTCATTAGAAGCAGAGAAATTACCTTTTCTGTTCCGTGGTACAATTTTAGCCAGGAATTCCAGAGTTCCCTTCTTGCACATTGGAGATAGTTGTATGTGAAGGACTCAGCATCCTGTTGTGGTGTACCCTGTAGTTTTATAAGGTGATGTAACTTTTTGTGGTAACTTCACAACACTTACATCCCCAGTTTTTTGTGCTTAAGGAATGGTTTGTCTGTCTGCTTTGCAAAGGCAGTAATGTCTTTGCAAGGCATGAGGCAGAGGAGGGTTGAGACTTTGGTTCCACTGTGGAGCTTTCTCAGAAAAATGCTACCTAACTCACTTTGATACTTGGTGGAGTAGTGGCCAAATTTTATGTTGTTAGTGTATATTAATGAAAAATATATCCCAAAGAATACTGCATTTTATGAGGCCCTGCACCTCTCTTTGCCTAATTGCATATGCCACAGAAAACCAGTTAGCTCCATTTAGAGCTACTGAAAAGTACCACATAGGAAAACATTGCTGGTTTTGAAATGGCTTCTATTATTCTTGAACAATTTGAATAGTATCATTTTTTCATGTGCTGCATGATTTTTAAACTCAAAAACATCTATGTAACTTGAAATTTCATTGTTCTTATTACCATTTTCACCAAAAAAATTACTGCAAATGAAAATATTTATAAGTACAGTCAGTTAAAGAAAGCTTTGAGAAATCCTAGCCAGCAGATTATTTTTTAAAAAGTGCCTTTGAATAAGCTATCATGTTTCAATGAAAATAACTCCATAGGAAGTCCACCACATGTAGTTCTGTATATTTTCTGCAGAATAACGAGATTTTTCTTGTTCCTGAAACAGTAGCTGAATGACCACTAATGTCCTAAACATCAGAAGCACTGACATCAGTAAAATAATAATCATTAATATTAAGCTGAATCTCTCATCAGTATAGCTATTCTAGACTTAACAAATGGTAAAATATCAATTAAAAGGATGTTTTCTTTTCCTGTGTTGTTTTCTAAATCCCAGTATGGTAAGTTCTTTAAATTAGTGCATTTTGTCTGTTGAAAGCACTTTGAGAGCTGGGAAATTTATACATATATTGTTCAGTATCTCAGTATTAAAAGTAGTAGTCATTGTTACAGCAATGCTGCAAACTAGAGGGGGAGAAAGCAATCTCGTAATTATAGCAACCCTTATCTGAAAGTGTCTGTCTTCTTGAATTTTAATGCTGGCATAAACAGGAGTAAATTGTTCTCCATGGGTTACAAATCTCTCCTATTAAAAAGGCACACAAGAACCTCGGAGGAAAGGGCGATTTGGGAGGGCAAAACGAAATCATTCTGGTCTTCCAGGCCTTCTGTATTCCAGCAACACAGCTTCCAGCTAGAAGCCTGTTCTCAGCTAGGAAACCCCTACTGATCCAAGCAACTTTTTTGGTGTGCCAGCTACCGCATTGAAAATCCTGTTGTGTTGCATCATTTTTATTTCTGCTTCAGTTGCACTTCCCAATAAAACAATGAAATGCCTGGAAAGTGATTTGCAGAAATGTGCTGGTAGCTATTCTACAGATGTGCATTAATAACACATGGTGGTGAGGGAAGGAGGGACAGGGAAGTGCATGGAGACAATCATGTTATCCAAGGCAGTGTGGTAAACTTACATACTGGACGCAAGCCAGATTTGGAAATGCGCACGAATACTCCCAGGAGTTTTACCTGCCTTCTGTGAGTAATAAGTTACCCATTATCAGGTGGTGGTGCAGAAACTCATGGTCCTTGTCTTGAGCTAGGCTATCATGTTCAGCTGTTTGTGGTCTGTGACCCTCTTTGTCTCTGGAAGGGAAGATGACCTTGTTACTAGCAAGTCAGCCTCAGCATTAGAAGACCAGAGCCTAAAAATGCTTAAATGATTCACGGGTAGGGGTTTTCCTGATACAAATATCTAGTTCTGAGAGCTCCTGCTAGGAGAGTGTCTTAACTGAGCAATCATCTCTTGAGCAGTGTGTTTCTGAGGAAGCAACTGGGCACCCTCGGTGACTGCTGCTGCCAGGACCTGGCTGTCTGCCCCTGAAGGAGAAGGGTGTGGGAGCTATGGGCTTCACTCCCACTATGGATTATTAGTTTCTGACTCTGTTAATAGCGAGTTGTAATCTCTAAAGAGTGTTTGGAGAGGTGGACTGGTTAATGTGCTGGATTAAACTTTAATTAACCTTTATCACCTATTTCTCATTGTTTGAGTAGCGCAATTTGGGAAATTATGTCCCTCTGCTTCACCTGGGTATTTTTATCTCCCCTTTAAAGCAGATCAATTTGACAACTTCAGAGTGGTATAAAAAGAAATATTCGTAAGGCCTTGACCAGAAAGGAACTATTTGCATACCACCATATGACATGATTTTTATATTCCTCGGTAAAGATTTGTGCTTACTCTTGAGTAAAAATTTTGAACAATTTTTAAGACATCAATACTAGTAGCAGTGTCCCTTTGAAGATTTTGTTCCTTTAGATGAATGAAGCAAAACCCCTAAAGCTTTCTGGGTTGCTTCTGCTGGGTCTGATCATAATGTTTAAAGCCCATTGCTGCCTGATCCTATGGAGAATAGAGCAGATCGGAATGATGCTCCTGAGCTGTAGGTGATGGAAAAGCCATCTCTCTAATGGATGGCGATGGGATGGGTTTCCTTGTTCAATTTAGTTAAAATCAGGCACAGCTCTTTTGATGAGACGTGGAGTATTTTCCTGCCTTCCATAAAAGAAGACGCAAGAAGTCTCTTGGCAACTAGGACCAGCTGCTGGAGTCATGAATTTTTATGAAGGGCTTTCTGGCAGCCACATTAAATAATGCCTTTAGTCCACATATTGGCTCTCTGAAGTAATTTTTATAACATCAACACTGCAGATGGGTGCTTTGTTGTGGCACTGGCTACCATTTAAAGTTACGGGCTCCTACAACAAAAGGCTCTTCTACTTGTCAATGTTTTTGAGTTTGCAGTTTCTCTTCTGCTCAGGGTGATGCTAGTACATAGAAGAATTATGGAAGGGAGAGGAGGAGGGAATATTCTGTCACCCCCTAGGAATCAGTTATCAGTTTTAACACCAGTTGAATTTCTTTATATCTTACTACTGGTTCTAGCTTCTAGGCTATCAGAATTCTTAACGCCTGTGGCTTCTTTGAAATGGCCTCTAAAAATGAGTGTCACCAAGAGTTCACCCTTCAATGACTGATATCTCAGTCCAAATGGGCTCATATTATGTCATTCAGCAAAACAGAAGGACAAATTCTATTCCCCTTTATGTGCATCACCTGCATGCCTTCAAGACTCACAATGGGAAAGCTGTAAGTGTTGTAGCAGAGTAAATGAAAACGTGCAGGTAAATGAAAGCAGAATCTATTCCTGTAGAGTGCAGGGGAGGTCTGTTGGTAAACTCTTCTGGAAAGAAATCCCAGAGGGGTCAAGCCAGTAGGTTCGTTTTATTATAGTCATGCTATATTCTTCTCCATGATGTTTATTGAAATATTAATTCTGTGGTTTTCACCTCAAACTCCATGGCATTGTAGAATACCAGAAGCCAGAGTAATTTCCTTCTCTAATCAAGTTAAATAATTGAAACTATTGGGGTGATCATTCACTGATGACACCACCCTGCTTTGCTAGCATTGTTTTTATTTCAAGAGGCTGTGTCCTACTGGTACTCTGCAGCTTGTCTTGATGTTGTGAAGTCCAGTGGTTGCAGTTGTAAAGAATGCTCATAAACATTCTCCTAACTGTTAGAAACTGGTTCAGGAAGTGTTTTTCATTTCTGGTTCTATTTTTTGAAAGCACACTGAACTCTGTGTGCATGATGATGCCCTTACTTTGGAGCTGTGGCTTGTCTGACAGCTACATAGAAATAAGCTGGTTTTGCACTGAAAGGCTTATCCTGTAGGAAATGGAAAAAAGGGAAGTGGGGGCATAGAAGGGAAATGATGCATATACAGCTACAGAAAAGCATCGGTGACAGAACCAGGAAAAGAACTTTGCTCCTTGCTCTTTAGTTCATTAGAGCTATCGATACCCATTGGCAACATTATCTCCAAGGTT
>VYZW01003003.1:5374-23547 GCA_013401315.1 Balaeniceps rex | reverse complement strand
TCCCTGGAACTTGACAGAGGTCACACACCAAATTCCTTTCACGTAGGCTGTCAAACTGCTTTCATTTGTAATAAATCTTCCTTTTTCTTCACTGACCTGCAACTGAACTAACACCTTAAAAGTAATAAAAGCATTATTTTCTTTTTTTTCAGGACAACTCTTCATTTTCCTTGTCTTTTCTGTTGAACTATAAGCCTATTTTGTAGCACATAATGGTGGAAAATATACCAGCTCTCTTCACAAAATAGCAAGCACAGAGAAATGTGTGTGCATATTTTATCCATACTTCAAAACAAAAGTTGTGGTTTGTGAAGTCTTTGAATCCTTTGTGCACTGGTTGTGGGTAGAGATGACAGAACTCTAGCCAAAGATTTTGAGAGGGCACTGTCAAGTTTGTTAAACATCTGGGAGGCATACCAGGTTTCCTGCAAGTCATCTGGTACAGAAGCTTCTTACTATAACCAGTGCTTTGAGGTTTGTCTAAGAGCCATCACTGCTGCAGGTTAAAAGGATGGATTTCTTCCATGACATAGTCTGGCATGGTTGGAAGTGACAGAAGAGAACGTCTTTTAAGCTAATAGATCATCGATTATGCCAGAGTCCCAGACTGACTACATGCTAGGCATACACACAAGAGAAATAAATGAAGTGCTAGTATAAACCGTAAGCAAACATAGCAGGATCATTCTCTCATTTTGAGAATCCATTAAAAGGGAGACTGTTTTGTCCTCGAGATACTTGCAGTACAAGACTCTGCACTCCAAATGCAGTTCAAAGCTCTCCAATTCCAGTTCAGCAGTTCAGGGAGGGTTTATGAACATAACAAAATTCAGAAGAAGGACTGGTTTTGGCTTTGGGAGGAGGTGGTTTACTTGTTTTAATTTGGGGCGCTTTTTTTCCCTCTGAAGACTTCCTTTGTTTCTGTTTGCTCTTTCCTGTTACTTTCCCAAACCAGTGAGTCTGTTTCTTGATCCCAATTGTACTGCAGTACAGGGAAAGACGTTCAAAGCTTCACTGGCTAGAGATCAGGCCTCATTGTCTGGAATAGCAAAAGGTGGCAGTTCATCTACATAGGTAATCTGTCACTGCAGTCGCCCCTCCAGCAGCTTTTCCCAGCCCCAAGGATGGCAAAGTTTGGTGCACAAAGGTTTTTTTGGCTGCCTGTGATAGCACAGTGTTGTCCACAGAACATTATTATTCAAACCCTTAAACCTGTGCCAGACTGTTAATGTCTTAATGCTTATTCAAATGTCAGGGAGTGCTGGCAGATGTCAGAGTAAATGGGAGGCTGTCAATAAGGAAATTACCATTCACAGGGTGATTGCTGCAGTCTGTCAGGTAGCATTTGAGAGGATGTCAGGCTGAAAGAAGAAAGGGTGGGAAGGCAGAAGTTGTAGATGTTTCCTTGTCTTGAGGGGGTGAGGGAGAAGCCTCCAGGAATAGCAACCATAAATCAATAACTAAACAGAAATAAAGATCACAACATCCAGCTTTGGAATAATGCTACTAAAGGAGCAGTTTGGGGCTTTTAAAGCTTAAGGCATGTGGCATTGACACAGTCTGAAGCATTGCAGTTATCTACTAGGAGCAGAAGCCAGATCACGTCCATCAGTACTCCTGTTTCTCCTGTATTCATACATCATGTGTATATCATCAGACAAGGTCCTAAATGAGAGCTTTTACCCATAGTTAAAGATAGTAATTGTGCAAGGTATGTTATTTCTTCTGGATAGCCTGCTTTGCAGTTAGGCATGTTTCCTAATCTACGAGGTTCTGACCTCCCAAGCCACAGAGGACTTGGGGGATCAGGATTCAGTTCTGTTCTTGGTGTTGGGTGTTCACATGCTACATCAACTGCCTTTGAAAATGCCTCAGTTTCTTTGTCTTTAAGACAAGGTGGAATGTTTTTCAAATTTGCAGGTAGCTGTAAAGATTTATAGTTAAGATACTTTGGGGAAGTTTCATGTAAATAAACAGGAAACTTAATTATTTCACTCTGGACAGTTTATTCCTTTGGGGACAGTTAAATAGAGGCCATCAATAATGCAAGTGGTTGCAATGAATCAACAACTTCTCTTAGATACAAAAATCAGGATTAAGCCATATTGAGTTGGGATCGACTTTATGCACCTTCTGTATCTCCCAGATTGTAAGAGACATCAGGAACAAGTGAAACATCATGCATCGAGCTGCACTTCTTTTGATGGTTTTGAACTTGTAAAGTGCCCCAAAAGTGCTGGCAAAGTTACGTTCACTCAAAAAGAGACAAAGCCATTTGCTCCTTGCATAAATACATTTTTAAGGTAGGCCAAATCCTGACAATTTTCATCATGGCTAGTGGTTCCACACTGCATTAACATTGAAGGATTCAGTGATACTCTCAAGTAAGAAGCAGCCTATAAACTGAAATAAATGAAAGAGTTGCTACTTGTCCTTGAGAGCTTGAAGATGCTTTTCCAACCTAATTTCAGCCTTATCTGGCTTAATTTACAGATACCTCACTCTTCCACTGGCCGACCTGGGGAAAGGTCAAGTTAATCCACAGTTAGATGCGATGAAAGAGAAAGTGAAGCTGGTTGTCCTCCTTAGACTGTCGTTGTGACAAGCCATTGATGCTCTCATCTTCACTGCTTGTGTCACACACAGGTTTCACGGGAAAGCAAGCAGGACTGTGTGATACCTTACAAGGGACAGCCTCAGGACATGCAAGCAATGCTTCAGATTGGCTTTCTTTGTCATTTGGGAGAGAGAATAACACTCTTCAGGGATTTCTGTCTTTCCCTTCTGTTCCCCACCCAAGTCAGCGCTTAGCCTTGTCATCCTCAAAGGTGAATGGCTTTAAAGATTTGGTGTCAATTTTTACACGTTAATTGTCACCCACTTAAACAATGGAAGTACCATGTCAAGCTCAGGTGTGTGAAATGACGGAGTGGAGTCCTCCTTTCAGAGTTCTCTGTCTCTGAAGCACTGGCTTGTGGACTGAGATTCAGGAGTTGCATGTTCCTCTTGCTGGCTTGCCAGATGATACAGAATTTGATACTTTGTGCCCTGCTTTGCTCATCTGGGCAGTGCTTACATCCTTTGCAAATGGCATTGAGCTGCAGTGGAGATACCTCCATTTGAGAGATGTCACCTACCGTTTTAATTTCTTCTGTAAGATCCTCCTTATCCCAATACTCAATTTCCTTATTTCTTGTTTCTCTCCAACATATAGTGTCTGATCCTTCCACATTTTTGTGAATTTTTTTCCTCTCTTTCACACTGTCTTGGTGCTAACACGAGGGCACTGAGAATATAGAAGACTCTCTCCATCTTCTCAGCTGTGGTGCCCACTGCACAGAAGGGGGTGACTTCAGCGCAAGTCCAGCTCAGCCCCTGAAGCCTGGGACTGATGTTGGCAGTCGCGAGAAGGTCTGTAAGAATTATGCTGACAAATTCTCACATGTGCTTGTAGGGCAGACAGAGAGCTTTAGAAATTAAGAGCTTGTCTGAATTTGGGCAGTTCTTGCATTAAAGGCAAAACATTAAAGGCAAATTACAGGGAGCATATTCTTTCAATTTTCAAGTCTCTGTCCCAGGCTTTGTCACAGAATGTTTTCCTTCAGTAGGTAACAGTAACAAATAAAAAAGCTGTAGTCAACACAGGAACATGAGCAGTAACATTAGATTTTTGTCCACCACCTTTTCATAGTGTAAATAATTTTATCTGAATTTTGCCCTAGCTTGAAGCAGGTACCTGCCATCGACGCTTTTAGCTCTGATTGCTTAAATTCTGACAAAGTTGTAAACAGCTAAAATCGAAGTCTCATTACAAAAAAATCTGTTATGGGAAGTACTGTCTGCTTACCAGTCAAGTGCCCTGAGTGCTTGTACATCTTTTAATCTCTACACACAACCGTTGCACTGTCACACCACTCCATCTAAACACTGAAGACTGTGCTTGAATCCCTCCGGCAAATCACTGAAGTATGCACTTAATTTTAAACTTGAAGCCAAGGCAAGGTTTAAGTGATCTGCTGGACTGATCCTGCTAATCTAAATATTTACAGTGTGAATTGAATTTGAAGCAGTTTTTTGAAAATTCAAAGTGGTCAAGAGTTTTGGTATCTGGTTCTACAAATAATTCTACCTGCAGGTGTCTCAACGATTTCAGCCGGAGTTCTGTGCACAGGTTTAAATGTGTGCTAATATTGCCAGACTAATGCTTACTTTCGAATTTCAGACAATTGACTTCAAACTCTAAATCCTTCCCTTCCATCCATTTGTATCAAGAGTACTCTTTATGTATGGGATTCTGTGGAGTACTTTTTGAAGTGCTAAATATGTTGTGCACTTTTTATGTAACATGACTTCTCTACAGTGAGTTAAATGCTACTTTTCATTTACTTTGACTTTCCTCTTATTTAAAGCCACAGGTTAGTTTTGGCAAGCATTTATAGCTCTTAAATGATTTGTAATCTGTTTTTAATATGATCCTAGTTCAAGTTCAAAATGAATAAACATATGGCTTAAATGAAACCTCATGTCTTTCTGCTTTATGCGGGGAAGTGCTACAAACCACAGGGTAAGGGTTGATATATTTACAGCAACAAGTATTAAAATGAAAAAAGAACGGGTATTGGCTCTTTTCTCTGAATTATTCTACTTTGATGATCCTTTGGAGTTACAGGAGGCAGAGAGCAGCTAGTTTAGCCAATTGTTTCACATTGCTCTGACGGAGAACTGTCCAGACAGCTTGCTGAAATGAGAGAATGTTCTCTCTTTATGCTTAAAATTCAGCATCACTTAACTGTTTTACAGACTGCACTTGCATGATCTAACCAGTAAAAGATTACTGGGTAAACTGAGGGAAATGGTTTCTGGTTTATCACTTGGAAATTATGAGTATTTGGCTGGAGCACGTAGCACAAGCAATGCTGCATGGGATCAGGATAAACCCAGAGACAGGGGCGTAGGTTGTTTTATCAGTAGGCAGATTTTTAACCACATAACGGAAGTTAGTCCCCAGCAGAAGTTGCAAAGAGTTAACAACTCTATTCTCAGTATTCCCAGGCTTGGTGATTTTTCTAAAGCTTCATTTCCTCAAGTCATCTGATGCCATTAAGTATGCTTCCCCCCCCCCATTCTTTGTAACTTCTAATTCTTATGTCTTGGAGAAACACTGGATAGTATGAATATGTTGATTTGAAGCTTATCGGCTCAGCTACTAGTCACCAGAAAAGTAAACACAAATATCTTGAAAAAATGCATCTTCATTCTGTGTAAGTATTGAAATTTTAGGAGTTAAATTCCTGCTTCTTCATCAGTTGATATGGGCATTGCTGTTTCAACCCACCTTTTCTGGAGTGGATCTGAAAGCCCAGGAGCCTGGTTACAATTTGCCAGAACTGTAGTTCATTTGCATACATGGGTCCAGAGATTTCTAGTGCCTACTAGATATAAAAATCTCTCCTAAAATCCAGTTTGTTTTGAAGTAACAAATTCAGTTTTCACATTTATATGAAAAATATGTTTTTATAGTAATAATGGAGATAACGTGGATTAAATTTTCCACAACTCAAATACCCAGGCAAAGCAGAGGCCTGGTTTGCAGTCCAAGTCTGTAGTCTGCATTTCTACCATGGTGAGGGTCACATGCTAAAGCCCAGCCTAGATGCTGGGTTTCATGCCAGCAGATCCAGCCATGGGACCTGGGCATGGATTTTAGGAGAACATTGTCTGCACAGAACTTGTTTAGCAAGCATTGGTCTAATTGGTTTAATCAGCCCCCATCTAGTTCTTTAGTTTTTGTTTGTGCTTAATTCCCTTGATCTGCATTGCTGTTGTGAGCACTACCATATCAAAAATGGGAAGAATAAATAAGCAAAGCATCTGAGCAATGCAGACTGGGCATGTTCTGCGTTTGAAACGTTGACTCATAACTGTACTCCTTACCTCCTTACAATTTTTGATCTCAACTCTTGCCAAGTTATTCATAACTGCTTGCACTACTGCAAATGAGGCCTGAGCAATGCCAAGCACAGCAGACAAATTACCTCGCTTGCTTAACATGATACTTGACTACAGCCCACTGAGCTGTAGCATTTGCCAGTCTTGCAGCAGTGCAGCGCTGCTGATTAACGCACAATGTGTCATTCACTGCACCACCCGTCGGTCCTCTGGGGTAGTCCTCTCTGCCAGGGAGCCCACAGGCTGCCTTCACTCCTCAGCTTGTACCAAAACAAACCAGGATAAATGTGTCTGTACATGGAATTACTTCAGTAAAGTATTTCTGCTTTAATCAAAGATCATGTCTGAGAATACAGGAGACAAAGGGAGGGAAAAACAAACGTTTGTCCTCAAATCTGAGAGGGTCAAAAGGAAAAAGGGAAAACCCTGAATCTGGATGAAGTCTAATTCTTTTTCTAGTAGATTTCTTGTAGGTATGGCAACAAGAGTTGCCTGATGAAGAGAATTGTAGGGGTAAACAGGAATCAAGAAAGTTAAGTAGTTTATTGCATTGCGAAACCTGTCACAGAGAGGAAACAGAGGTAGAAACATCACAGAGCAGAGCCTAAGGAAGGTACGTAGCACCATACTCTGACATACTCAACGAAGCGCGAAAAGGACCAGGATACGTGTGTAAATGCTGTGACCTCTGACTTGGCATTGTGTCATCTTCCTTCAGAAATAACATTGCAATGTCATTTCGTTATACTTCACATTATATGTGACACTGTGCAAAGGGACAGAGCAGGCTTTTGTGTGAAGCCAGAACTCAAAGACTTGCAAGTAATTTCTAGAATCCACAGTGAGATCACATGCGCCTTTAAGTCGCAATTCCAGGAAGGGAGTTGTGTGGGCAAAGGCCCTTTGTGCTGGGGTCCCTTTACTATTAGTTATCTTGCCAGCTCAATTATTTAAAAAATAGATTTTAGAAGTATTTCTTTCTAGAGACTGAATTTAAAGAAATGGAAGTACAGGTAGGCAGGATTGTGTGACTGTGTCCAAAATCATTCTGGCCAAAGGAATACAAGTTTATGTGCTCTTTCTATGCTTGTGTGCAGAAATAGTAGCCAGAGGCACCTGTCTTTTGAGTGTTTAACTACCGGGGACAGTTTTTCTTCAATTAGTGAAAGATCTGATGCATGTAGCTAGCTTCACATGTTAAGTATGGGCCCTGACCTGGCTGCTGCCACTTGGTTGGAAGATCTTGGGTGTTCTGAGGGGTGGCTCCAGCTTGGTGTCTGGTCGTAGTCAAAAAAGGAAACGGAGCATAGATCGGGAAGTGCTTAGGAGGGCATGGAGAGCAGGGAAAGTTGGCATACTGTTCCCTAAATCTGAGGTTCAACTGCACCTTGAATTGCGCATCTGCAGCTCTGTTTCCCTCATCTTAGAAAGCTTAGAAGTACTGCAAAAAGGTTGGTGAAGGGTAACAAGGATCGTCAGAGATATGGAGTGACTGGGGATCATCAGAGATTTTGGAGTTTGTGGAGTGACTGGGTGGACCTGGACTTTTCAGCCTGGAAAAGTGGTCACTGAGAATGGTGTGCAAGAAATGGAGAAAACTCCGAGTGCTCTGGAGAGAGCGTGTAGGAGCAAAGTGTTTGTCACTCTGTGCAAGACCGAGGGGACATCAGATGGAAGATAGTAAGCTGAGTTCAAGAGAAACAGATGGTGGCTCGCTGAGGAATTGTAGTGGATCTGGGCAAGTCCTTTTTGAAGATGATTGTGGATGCGCTGCAGGGGGAACTGGACGAGTACTGGAAAGAGATCTGCTGAGGGTCACTGAACAAACAGCACCGGGCTCAGGAAATCCCCTGTGCTGAAAATACAACCTGGGAGACTGCTTGGAGGAAGTATCTGCGTATGTGTGTCCTGTTCTTGCCTGTCTGTAAGCACTGGCTTATGACCCCTGCCAGCAGCAAGATGCAGGGCCGGCTGGGCAGTGGCCGCTCTCAGACCATCTCAGCCGAGTCCAGTCACACACGGGGTCAGTTCCAGGTTTGAAAACAGCGCCTGCAACATCTGCCCGCCGGTGGGACCCAGAGCGGGCTTGGCCAAGTCGCTCAACAGCCTTTCCGGAAGCCGGCTTTGCAGCCGGGACGGGCCGTGCTCACACTCCGCCTCCGCCGGCACCAGCGCTGCAGCCCAGGCGCCGCCCGCCCGTCCCGCGGCCTGGGGGAGGGGTGGGGCGGAGGCGGGACGGTGGAGCGGCGCCTCCCGGCGTTCCGCCTGCCGCCTGGGGAGTCCAGGCTGGGGAAGCGGCGGTGTGGGGAGCCGAGCCGAGCCGTGCCGTGCCGTGGATGATGCGTGCTTGTGGGCGGTAAAGCGGCGGCTGGGGCTGGGAGCTGCTGCGGCCACTTCCAGGTACGGTCCGCGGCGTCTGCGGTGCTCGAGTGTGCGTCTGCGTCTGTCTATCCACCCACCCACCCATCCACCCACCCATCCACCCACCCATCTTCGTGCTAGCCCCAGCAGGATGGTCTTTTTCCTCCTGGTGTTTATCTCCTCATTAGCTACGCAGTTCTGTACAGCCAGAGCTGCTCGTTTCTGGGGGATCAGGGTACTGGGGAGGGGGGAGAGACTTCAACCCCGCAGAAAAAGCACGTGGCGGTTCGGTGTTTGGGTCCTTCTCCCTGTACCCTTCCCTGTATTAAGATGGAACAGGGTCCTAAAAGTGCACCATATGATCTTTCTGTGGCTATAATCCTCGGAGAAGCTTTCCCCGGTTTTCTTTAAGCCCATCGGTTCAACTGATGGCTGTTTTTTTGGATAGGAGGGATGAAAAAGCACTAATTTGCCAGATTGTGGTTGTAGGGCTGCATAGAATGGGTGTGTGGGCAGAACAGGGATGTGTGTGTGGTGTCACCCAAGTGTGTTTATGGGCTTCTCTTTTGCTGGGCATCTGCTGCATGTGACTGTGGTAAAACTTCCAGCACCTGTGCTGGGTGAGGTGGGAGCAGCTCAGGGACAGGAGAGTGATGGCTGTTAAATGACTAATGTGTTGCTTGTCAGCTACATCTACTATGTTGTGCTTAGGCCAGACTGTAAACTAAGGCAACCCTAACAACAAGCAGTGCCCCTCTGTCTGCCTGTGTGTAAAGCTAAATATAGCACTGACGGATGAGGAAAACTCTTTCAGAGGGGTTCCCCTGAATCTCTATTCAGGAGGGCTGACACCTTCAAAGAGGAAGAATCGCCTGAAAAATCGAGAGAGCCATGAATAAATAGGTGTTCTCTACCTCAGACAGACAGCTATTCGTCTAAGTGGGGAGTGTTGAGGGGGTTGCTTTCAGTGAGATTACAGCTGTGGTGGGCTGAGATAATGTGCCATCTGTGGGAAATGGGGACTTGGGCAGGCAGGACTGGGTCTCTAGTCTGTCTCTTTATTTTGAAAGCTGAGAACAGTGTTTGAGGGATGGGTCCCTCAGGCTTATCTTACAGCTTCCAAATGAGACATCTTGGAGAGAAGCTGGTAATCAGCTGAAAAACAATGCTAAGTATACTCAAGACAAGTAGCTAACTGGTGAGCTGTGCTGGAGAGACCTAATAGGTAAGACCCAGCTCTGATTTTGGATTAGCGATGCGGATATCACTCCTTTAAACAGGCAGAACTGAAACAAGCCGCTGTAGGTTTTGTTAACTCTTTGTAAAAGAGGAAAGAAAGTACTGGTTTATTGGGGGTTAAGCTCACAGTGGTGCCACACAGTGAGTAAAATGCTTTTTTGTATGGTACAATGAATCCCTGTTGGTTCACGTTCTTCGTGGTTTCTTTCTAACTGAGGTTCTTGGGGACAGCACAGTGTGTTGTTACCTGTGCTCCAGTTGTATGAGGTATCTAAACAGTCCCTGGGGAAAGCAGTGAGTCACCGTACCTGTTCATGGTCTGCAGGGTTAACTGCTGTCACACCATGTCAGAAATGACAGGCGCAGTTCAACACTGGAGCCCCATCAGTGAAGGAATGTGAACTAAAAAAGCTGAAAACATGGGATTTTATTTTTGTAACTCAGAGTAGTTAAAAAGTGAGTTTTTCTTGGGGTAAAGATAGGAAGGAGCTGTGTGTGGATCGCTATTGCCAGTTTGTGCTACATTGTTGTAAGGGTCTGATGTTATGACACCTAGTAGAGCTGACAAAATTGTGTGGGTGGGGTCTTTCTTGGATACCTTTGACTGCATGGCTACTTGGACATTGGTGTTACCCTTGGAAAAGTGCTACAAAGCTAAATGGTTAAAACTTAGTAGAACTGGTACTCTCAAGTGCCTCTGAAACAATCATCTGTGAAAGGGCTAAGTGATGTTTGGGGCCAAAGATACTGAACGCTCCTGATAACAGGGATGTATTGTGGCTTTAAGCTTTTCTGAATATCAAGCTCTAGGTGTCTTGTGCAAAGAGAGGTGTAAGAAGTATTGGATGGTTCACACTCCAAAGATTTCCTATCTAAATCAGAGGGTTTAGAAACTTTTTTCTATGCAAGATTGCCGTCAGTCAGCTAGTACTGATTTTAACTGGAGTGTCATTATGCTGAAAACATGGTGGGAGCTCAGTCAAATGACTTGGAAAAGGGGAAGCTTGTGGTGCTCACTTCACTCTTGCACATGCTTGATGTGGGTGTGTCGTTCTTTGCAGCTGTGCCCCTGGTCAGTTTTTACAGCTCCTTCCGTTAACTGTGATCCTTCTCATCCATTTGGAGAGATTAGTGTCAAAGCTCCAGCGTTGAGCAGGGTAGCTGTCATAGGAGATTTAAGTTAAAGCATAATCTTCAGAAGACAGCCCTCAACTTTTGGAGACAGAGATGCTCCGAACCATTTAATTTCCATGTAACTTTATGCAATGTTTCTAAATGAAAAGCTAATTTTGCCTTTGTCTCAATTTGTCTTCCTTCAGTCATTTGAGCACTGTTCTGCTGTTCAGTAAATGGTTGGGCAGTACAGGAAGAAGCTGTCGGTTGGGATAGGATGCCTGTGTTTCAGTGAAGGAGACAGAATTTGTGACTGCTCATACTTAAGCATCTTTTCCCAAATGTTAGTAGATATACAGGTGTACTCTGCAAGCACTGACAGGTGCCCTTTGCTTGGTGTGGGTTTGTGGGACTGAGCCACATCATCTAATAAACACTCTGCTAGAAAATGAGCTTGCAAACAAAAGTTCCAGAGTGCATTTTGGAGACGCAGCAAGGACAATACATAATTTACAAACAGGAGGCAAAGACTCTACCTCTAGCCGAAAGCTATTGCTGATTCTCCTCTATTATAGCTGCTGTGAGAAGTAGTATTAAAAAAACTAAATCACTACCGTGAGGAATGTGAACAGATAGTATTCAGTATGGCTGTATTTTTAATTAGAAAATGAGCAGGGTCATGGAAACAATACAGCTCAGTCTTCCTAGGCGGCTCTAGAATAGCACTGCATGACTCAGATCCATGTATTCTGACTGTTTTGGTTTTGATTAATTAAAATGCATCTTCTCCCCAGAGTAAAACGTTCCCAGGGTCACCTGCCCCTCCCATGGGGCCAGGTACTCTGCTTGCATCTTGTGACATCTGGAAATAGGGCCAGAAATACCAGGTCACACGCCAGTAGGGAGATGATCCTGCGAAGCTGTGAGTCTGCATCAGCCAGCACAATGAGATATTTAGATTCATAAGCAATAAGACAGAGGATAAATATGCTTGAGTCAGATTGGTGAGTGGGATATTTTATGAGATAATTGCTCTCATTGATACAAGGCCAGGTGCTTTCTGCATGAAAGCAGCGTGCTGACCTGACAGTACCTGCCCATCAGGGCTGTGAGTTGATCCTCCCTTAAACATCCTGCAGGGATTCAGACACTACTAGCCCGTGTTTACAATGATCCTTTCACAACCCAAGCTGGTATACGTTTGCTCAATACCATACCTGCTGCGTGTTGGCTTAATAGGTGTAATTGTTCCAGCGTGAGTGGAGGAGATTTCTGCTATGGCTCTGCCTAGGCTAGGGAAAAAACTCTATTCAGTCAGTTTGGCTAGACTGTTGTCTTTGATTTCCCAAGGAGCCAGTCAAGCCGATTGGAGCCAACTGTTTTACAAGTCCCCTATACACCTCAGACCCAGCTCTGGTCTAGAAATCACTGGCTGACATTCAGCCCAGGTATCAACGGGTATGAGGCAAGTATAACTGATCCAGATACAGAGCTGTATTTGCTTTCTTAACTGCCAAAGAGGGACCATCCCTTTATATCTTCAACCTAAACATTAGAAGCTGTATTTTTTTTGTTGTTGTGGTTTTTTAACTGAAGTATTTCCACTGCAGAAACTCTAAATATACTGCTTTCAACCTGCTGTACATCTGTGTCAGTAAAAATTCTGTACTGTTCATGGAAACATAAAGTCTTAATAAATGGAAAAACAGAGATTATGTGAACTGTTTGCCTTAAACCGGCATTTTTTCTGCATCATCTAAATGGAAAAGAGACTTTTGGCGATGAGGTTTTAGGTAGAATCAGTTAAATGAAATTAAGTACTGTTATTTAACACTATTACAGCTTGGTTATGATTACAAAAGGGAATGGTGCTTTCTTCTGAAGCGTATTGTAGGTTTCACCAAAAGGCCAAGCATGGATGTCTGCAAAGAGCAACAGCTTTTGGGTTCGGAAGGTGTCTTGCTTTGATGAGGTTGAAGAAGGAACCGTGTCAAGAGAGCTTCATGCTTAAGGCTAGTACCTGTCCTTCTGGCATTAATATAGTGTGATACACCTTCTGCACCCCTTTGGAAAAAAGATCTTGGAACTTAATGAAAGGAAATAACCCCACACTAATCCCTCTTTGTAGTGTCAAGCAGAGGAATGCAGTAATGAGAAACCGAGTGACTTGACTGAAGCCACATGACAAGCTTGTAGCAGAGTCAGAAGCAGATCCAAGCTCCCAGCTGCCAGGTCTAAGCACAGAAGTGATGCTTTTTCTGTTGACTGTGGACAGCTGTGTGAACAGCCCTTCATGGAGTTGGTTATCACTGTGAACTAGTTCAGACCTGTGCTTAGCTACTGACCGTGCAGATAGAGAAGGTGTATCTTTTGTCCTTGGTCACCTGAGGAGGATTAGGATTGAGGTTCACATCCGTGCTGCATAAAATGTGTCATATTCCCCAAGGTTAGTGGGAGTCTAATACCACATTGAAATCAGTGATACTCTTCTGATGATAGTGTAGGGGAAACTGTTCCCATCTCTACTGACAACATCAATTTTCTATTTCTTCGGTTTGAAGTACGCGGGAGTGTGCTACATAAATGATACTGAGTGTCAGGGTTCTGATTCACTAGTGGAGATGGCATAACATGGATGACATCGCAGGTCCCAGCTGTCCACCCCACCCCACCCCCCGTTCCTGGACAGCTGAGCCACTGTGAATCAGCTGCTGAATCACTCAGTTCACAGGGTGATGTTTTGAAGTAAATCATCACTGCTGTGATCACTTGCCTTAAAACTCCTGACTGCAAACTGCAGCAATTCATCAGCTGATTGATGAGCAGCAGCTCAGCTGTCTGCTCAGCAGTGTGGAAGGCTGGGATGGTAACTTCCTTGGGTCTGTAGATCTCTGCGCCTTGCTGGTGGATGGCAGCCCTGACGGAGCCGGTCTGCAGCTGACTGGAGAGGTGGGATTTTAGTCTTTTATGACTGTAATATTTAAAAGCCCTCTGTTCCCAATAGAACAAATGGCAAAACTCTCCTGTAGTTCATGAGGTGCAATTAGGGGAACGCTGTGTACTTCTAAAAACCCCACTCTGCTTCAATAAGTTAAAAAAAAAGTAAGGCTTTAGTACCATGCTTGTGTTTTCTTTGCATTTAATATACTTGTACTCTTATTTCGAAGCTCTCCATTTTGCCATCAGCAGTTCTAGCCAGTTTCTTAACACTTTTTGCTGGCCAGTTAGTAGGCTGTCTGCCTTTCCTGGTGGTATTTGATTTTGAACAAAATTTAACATGTAGGACTGGGGAGATCATACTTAGCTTGTGCATTGGTTTGGTTTTAAACAAAGTGCTTGGAGGACAGTCCATTTATGAATTTTTCTAAAGGAAATAGGTCTGGGTGGGGTGGGGAGTTCTTTCTTAAATATGATCCTGCTCATAAATATGTCTGCTCATAAATTTTGCTAGAAAAGAGTAGCTACATGCATTGTCTGTTGTTTAAGATGGGCGGTATTTCATTGCATGCTTTGGCTGATCTGAGGCCTTTGTGCCTCCTTTTCCGTTTCATTCATTCTGTAAATCACTCAAGCTTTACAGGAGTCGCTATGGAGCATGCAATGGACTGAACTTTTCTAGAATCTCTGGTGGCTTGTGACATATAATTGCTGCTGTCCTAATCCATCATGTCACTTACAACGGATACTTATCCTGTATGGCTAATGTTTTTAAACTTCTCCTCTGAAACCAGGAAAAAAAAAAAGATAGGGATTATCGAAGAGATTTACAATGTTAAAAAAGCCTACATTTATGGGAGAACAGCCTTATTTTGAACTAAAAATTGAATTAAAATGTTAAAAGGGCATCATCCAGATGAAGAAATAGTCCATAAATTAAAAAAAGAACTTATAAATGAGCTTAATAAAAAGTTTAATCAGTTGGTGATGGAGCACACTTCATATAGTGTCTTTTTAATAATTGTGACCTCCTCAGTTTTAACCTACAGATAGAAATCTCAGCCGCGTTGTGATCATGGTAACATACAAGTATGTTAAGAAAGCTATTATGTTATATGTGCGGTCTTCTTTTCATGTTCTGCGTTTCAAGGCTGCTGCTTTTGTGTGTCCTGCAATACAGACAAATTGTTTCATGTGTTTTGGTCGGGAGGAACATATGTCCTGTCCTCTCCCTTAGCCTGGGTAGTTTTTCTGCAGTTGGGATTTTTGCCATGATTTGCCTGTGTGTGCTTGTCTGGCACTGCAGCAATGCTGTGGCACGGCCACCCTTGGCACCATTAGACTCATGTTGCTCTTCCAGCCCCACAGAAGAAGAGCATGGGGAAAGGGTAGAAAGGAGGTTGGTTCTTGGAGCTTAAGCAGGGAACATGGATTTACAGCACATGGACATCAGGAGGAACTTATTTGTTTTCTTCCCTTTTTCCGCTCTTGCAGATTTTGAGAAAAATCAAGGCATTCTTAAACCCCCTGCACTTTTCCTGATGCTCCCAAGC
Organism: Balaeniceps rex; assembly: GCA_013401315.1. Classification (NCBI taxonomy): domain Eukaryota; kingdom Metazoa; phylum Chordata; class Aves; order Pelecaniformes; family Balaenicipitidae; genus Balaeniceps; species Balaeniceps rex. The sequence goes on along the minus strand of VYZW01003003.1, from coordinate 8,395 downwards.
ATACATACAAATGCATTCATGTCCATCACACTTTTGCAGTTCAGTATCCAAGGTCTTTAGTTTTGAGTGATTCAGGATCTGAATTAGGACACTAATTACTGTGCCAGAGTTCTCATATGTGAGTGATCAGTCAGCAGCGCTGCATCTGACCTTCCTGCATCATCAGCTGGATCTCTTTATAGATCCAAGAACGAGTTCCTTTGCACATTCAGGAGGAAAATGCCTTTCATTGAAATTCAGTTCCTGGTCTGTTCTTTGCTTACTGGAGTTTTTCTTTGTCCTTTGCAGCCTATGGTTGCCTGGCTAATTTTTTGAGACTTCTGCAAAATTGTTCATCCTCTGCTGTTTTAGTGAAAATTAAGAAATATCTCAAGGCTCAGTTGGGTTTGTTATGCCTGCCTCAGGTCTTTACTTGTGCTGCCAGAGACTGTAATGCACTGGTCTTTTCTGTGTGCAAGATGTATTTGTACTGTTATGTCACTGTCGAGCAGTATCACCTGCTAAATGTGGTTTGGGCTTTCTGGTGAAGCATCTCTGAGGGGATGTAGCTGCACACCTGAGGTTTGCATCTTCTGTGAGGGGGTGTGCCTTGGGACTCGTAACAAATTCAGTCACCATTGCTCTGGTTGAGGGATGTAGTATGGGAGATACCTATACATAACAGAGGAGCTGAAAATGTTTGACAGTGGCTTTAAAGACACCTTTGGTGGCTACTACTGAACCCCTCAGTGGGTGCTTCTATAAAGGATATGAGCTGTCCATATTGTTGGTTTTGTTTTATACACCTGACGTGCAGACTGAGCTCTTCAATGTAAATGAAAAGAAAACAAACCAATGCAACTTTCCACTGTTGCTAGTAGAAAACAGATTTTTTTTTTTTTTTCTGTTGCTGAACTATGTCCATCAGCATACATGAACTATGTATGCTGAACTATGTTTGGACAAACACTTGGCAGCCTGGAAGCTACACCTGATTCCCTTAGTTTTGCCAAACTGGAACTCAACTCCTGCAGAAAATGGTGGGATTTTGAGCACATTGTCTTTGGCTCTGGATTTCTATTTGCACTACTGTTCCTGGGAAGGTTGAGACTTCTTTCTTGTCAGAGGCTACTCAAAGTCAGAATTTGGACCTTAATGCCTGAGATCTCACGTTCTCCATAATGCTACTAAATGCAGAAAAAATGTTTTATTCCTCTTTCTATAATGCAGAGAGTTATCGACTTCTCTCTGTCACAGGAGAACATCACTGGTGGAGCCAGGAAATTATTTCATTGCTCTTTCCTTCAAGTCAGATCTTTAACCAAAAAAAAAAAAGCCACTCTTTTCCTTCTTTTTTAAAAAAAGAGAGAGAGAGAGGAGAGAGAAAATACCATATTAGTGGTAGCCAAATCTTTCTAAAGCCCGCTTAAAAAGTTCCAGTTTTAACTCTAAGGATGTTTTTCACTAGAATCATATTTCCTGTCTTTTTTTCTAATTTCTGCTTGTCAGACATTGTATTGCTGTGGTTTATCAGTAATTTTAGGTCCCAAGATACCTCTGTTCTGTATGCCAAGGCTTTGTGGACCAGATTCTGCTCTGTGACCAAACTTCAATTCCACTCAAGTTATTCTGAAGGCAGGGTTTGGTGTTACATATTTAGCTTCTGAGCTAATTAGAACTAAGCATGATGCTTTATGTCTCCACCTCCATATAAAATACAGCAGAAGAGTCAAGGTCAAGGTAATACAGGAGTCCTGCTGGAGAAGCACGTGTTGTATGAATCATCCTGTTGGCTATGCTATATTTATCTCTGTCACACTTTGATATCGTCCCTTTTCATCACATGGAGAATGTGTCCTGTGTCTTGTTCACTTACAAGTGAAATCCTCAGTGTCTGAACGCAGGGCATACAGAACATCTCTTAGCTAGTACAACTTGATGTCTCACTGAAGCAGAACTGCACCATCTCTATCAAGTAGCTTCCAGAAATAGATAGCAGACAAGTGAGCCAATATGTACCTTTTGGAGCCAGACTTTTGGGAATTTTATTTTATTGTTATGAATCAGTATACCTATTAATGACCTGATGACTTTTTTCTTTCCTCTTGATGAGGCACTAGGAGGCTCTGTGTGTCTCAAATTTAGTTGTGTCTGAAGAAAAGTCCGTGTGGTCCTGGGAGTAATTTTGTCCTGAGGGTTAGGGGACCTGCAAGCTTCAAAAAGGTCTCATTCCCTTTGGGACTTAGTTATTAGAATTTAAGCACTGCCTGCTAACCTTTAAAAAGCCTTGTATTTTAATGGGCAGTAATATACAGTGTGCATGTGTAAAATATGTTGGAGAAAAACCCTTCTGTGATTCACACCTGTTTTCAGTTTTTCCTGTGCTAGAAGTTAGTGGTATGGTGGAAGTAGAGGTTTTTGCCCAAACACTGTATCACCGATGAAATGAGATACTGCCTGAGTCTGCTTTGGGTGGTGAGGGTTATATGAAATGACAACTAATTGCTGGCTAGGCTGGCTAAAACCTCTGCAGATTCCAGTCTCATCCTGAATTGGGCTGTTTTGGTTAATACTAAATCTGGATTGAAACAACTACTCTCCTTGGTTTTTTACAGTGCAAATATTGATGTCACGTTGTTTTGCAGACACAAACTAGACTTCCTCACTTTCCCTGTGGAGTATTACCTTGGAGCCACAGGCCTACAAATGTTTGGTGGGTGGCAATGTTTACACGCTGTCCCCTACCACTTGCCTTCTGGCTGAATAAACTTTGCTACAGTAGCTGAAAAGAATTCTGAATTTTGGTGCAAACAGGACGTCTTTCAGCACCAGTGGGCTGCAGAATATTTTGGATTTGTTCAAGTCTGTGGTTTACAATTAAAACTTGGTGAGCTTTACATAATATGAAAACCTAGGAAATGCTGCAGAAGGTTCCTGTCAGCTCCTTAGTAATATTTTGTTTCTTAAACTTTGCTAGCCTTGCGAAGAACCTGAAAGACCAAGAGTCTTTATGCGTCAGAATGCTTTATCGTTGCAGAGTGT